>OVBE01000589.1:0-47522 GCA_900406425.1 Iberis pinnata | reverse complement strand
CAATGAATGCAAAAGGGTAAAAACCAAAAGATAGTGCAAGTAAGAAGGTCAATAGCCGTTAAGTGTTTAACNGATAGTGCAAGTAAGAAGGTCAATAGCCGTTAAGTGTTTAACTAATGAAGCTCCTGAAACATCTAGCAAAATCTAAAAGAGAAGTCTCTCCTAAGGGTAACAAAGAAAGAATGGAAATTGGGAATGAAGATGGGTTTGATCACTTGAAGTTTCAAAAGGGTAGAACTAGGACAAATTTCTTGGTAGAATTAGGAAACTTAGGTTTCATTAGCATTGGGTAGATGAGGTTCTATTTCTGTATGCATCTAAGTGTTCTTACTTTTAGCCTTCTGCTAAAGCTCATTCCCTTTTTGAGAGAACCCTTGTTCTGAATTACTAATTCACTGCATGAAGGGGTCATCTTTACTCCTTAACCTATCCTTGAATAAATGAGTTCATTGAAAGCACATGACTTGATCCATGGTTCCTGATTAAAGAATGTTAAAGGGACAAACAGATTTGAATACATTGTGGAAGTTGGAATTAGTCTGTGATGAACTTTGATGAGTATGGCTAACGTTTTTAAGTAGGATGAATTTAGGATTGCATTCTAGAAATAATAACCAGGACATTAACATTACATGTGTATTTTCAGCATGTTTTGGTTCTGAGTTCCCACTTTCAAACCTTACGCCCAGACTTCTGAAATACTTGCTTGAGGGCAAGCAAGGATTTAGTTTGGGGGAGTTGATGACTCTGAATTTTCATGGATTTTACATATCAATTAGCATCAATTCTGCATGCATACATCACATTTATAGTTTATTTTAGTAAGTTTATGATTTTTAGGACTTTTTCATTAGAATTTGCATATGCACGCATTTTGGAGATTTTTCAGGACTTTTAGGAGTTTTTGGGAAGGATTTGTGAGATTTCAGAAAAGCAGCACTTAACATTGAATGGAGCAGCACTTAGCATGGAATGGACTGGATCTACCTTAGAACCAAGGCCGGATCGATCTCAGCACATTCCCGGATTGATCTCAAGCACTTTTGCACCAAGTCGGGATCGATCCCAACAGCAACACTCCAGATCGATCTCAGCAACACTCCAGATCGATCCTACAGCCACTTCAGGTTGATCTCAGATCGATCCCCCCTCAGCAAGGATCGATCTCCACCTTTACTTTGATTGATCTGCACCTCTCTCTTTCAACGAAGTTTGTGAAGTCTCGAACGAAGCTAAGGAAGTGCACGAAGTTGAAGCAGGACTAAGAAGAAAACAGATGAGATCAATCTCACCTATGTTTGGATCGATCTTAGCACTTATTACTGGGGATCGATCCTAACCTAAGACACATGTTGGACGTATCTCAGCTGGATCGATCTCATGCAAGTTTTTTCAGCTCGGATCGATCATGCACTTACATACTCAAAGTTGAACACGCTCCGACCCGACCAACTCAAATCCCGATACCACCTGAATCAAGGCCCAAGATCCAAGACAATGATTAGCATTTTGTCTTTAGTGCGAATTAGGGCTTTTCTCTGAACACTATAAAAGCTCTAATTCGCCCCCATTTGCACAAGATTTAGTTTTTCTTTCCTTTTTAGGTTTTGTCTTAGGTTTTTCATTTCCTTAGTTTGTTCTTCATGTTCTTGGTGTAAAAACCAGATTTCTTTAAAGTCTTTAGTTAATCTTCTGTTTTCCTTTAGCTTTCTTGCTTAGCTTTACATTGTTGCATATCTGATTCTTGTTGATTTACGTTTTAAGCTTTAATCTCTCCTGTTTTAGTTTACTGTTTCATTGTTGTTCTTCATTTCTGGGTTTATGTTCTTGATTTTCTTCATCTGCTTTTACCAGATCTGCATGTTTAGCTTTAAGGTTATGTTTCATGTTTCATCTGCTTCTACTCCCATGAGTAGTGAGTAGTTCACTAAGTTCCTAAGGATGGGGGTAGACAAGGGTTGATGTACTGGGTTTGCCTTAGTACCTAAGTTGTTTGTTCTTAGATCTCTTCTGTTTCACCTTAACTTCTAATTGTACATCTACGGGGAAGGGATGAAGACCCGCCGTTAGGCCCTTCAACACCGGAAGGTGAGTCATTGAAGGTGACCGAACCAAGGTGACTTCAGAGATTCGTTTCCCCTTCTTTGTTCNGACTTCAGAGATTCGTTTCCCCTTCTTTGTTCATAGATGTTGGGAAACTTGTTGACTAGAGTAGTAGTTGTTAATGCCTGCTAGGTAGTCACCGTCTATGATGGCAGTTGAGTCTGTGATTGCTTCGTTTGAGATTGGTTGCCAAGGAACTGGAATTGATTGTATATGTAGCTACTATCTAGGGGTCAGCTCATTGTTTGAGGTATGTTAGGTGCTTAAGTAACCCAGGATAGATCCTTAGTCAATTACCCGATGTCCTCAGGAACTGCCTTACATTGCTTGCACCTTTTACCCTTCCTTGCTTTTACTCTGTTTTGCATTTAAGTGTTTTATGCTTCTTTCTGTCTTTATGCTTTTTATATCCAATTGCACTTAGGACCTTTTAGCAACAAAACCCTTTTAACACTTAGTTTGACTTTAAAGCGTCCATTGTATTCCAGATTGTTGGTACACTCCCATTATGGATTGACAAACCCATCTATATTACAACGATGGGTGATTGATACCCAGTAGGACCTCAAAAGCCTATTATCATTACTGCGGTTAGCTTGGGGTGCGATTTCACAGCAACCAGCTCAAGAGATGGCATGGAGCTTAGAGACACGCACTAGGAGCGCAGGCTGCGATCCGCATAGTGTGAAGACCCCATGGAAAGGTAGAAGAGAGAAGAAGAGGAAAGAGGAGATAGGAAAACAAGTAGTGGAGGAAAAATGTAAGGAGAAGAGGATTAAAAAATAATAAAAAATTTTAATATCTCAACAAGAAAAAGAAAAAAAAATCAAGATCCAAGGGGCGTGCTTCTCAATTTGAGAGAAAGAAATATATTGATTCTTGGTGAAACACGATGAAGAAAAAAGAAAAATTTGTTGGTTTAATCCATTAAGGGTTAACCATTGCATCTAAAAATCTTGTTCCACGATGAAAATGACCAAAAATGGATTCGAACAAAGAAATTCAACTAGACTTTGAAGAAACTCTCAAGAATACGCAATTCATTAAACATAGAAAAAATTTCTACTAAAAAGTTAGAAAGAAAAAAAGTAGAGAGAGTAAATGAGAAAAGATAATTTACCTTGTATCTTATAGCGGTGAAAATATATGTGGAAAGAAGAATTCTCAACTTGTAGTGGAGGCCTGGTACAAAACACAAGATGAGGTTGCATAGTTAGCTTAAATCGTAGGTCTCCTGGAAATTAATTCAGGCATAAAATCAATAGACCAATATTCCCTCTCAATCAAAGTGATTAACGGAAGGTCTTGATTACCTCCAAATCAACGTAATGATTGAAATCAATACGTAATGATCTGACATGGTCATACCTTCGTGATTTGACATAACTCAAAAAAAAAAAAAGATGGTATCCTGGTCTAACTGAGCCTGTTAGCTTGGAATGAGGCTTTATCCCACAAAGCCAAGAGTCATCTCTCCTCGTCGTGCTTTCAGATCGCTAAAGTGGAGTTAGCTCTCCTTGTCGTGCTTTCAGCTCGCTGGAGTGAAATTAGCTCTCCTCGTCGTGCTTTCAGCTCGCCAGAATGCATTCAGCTCTCCTCGTTGTGTTGTCAACTCACTATTGGGGTAAAAATGGTTACGACAAAACCGATGTTCAAAAGCCATCATGAAAATGATGGTCACTCGATCCAAGAAATATAAACCGCACAATTACCACTGTCGGGCTCGAAAACGACATACTCGGAATCAACGTCTGAGAAGATTTAAACAATCGCGATCTCCTGATAAACATTTCGGTTTTAAATGTTGTCGTTCACATACAACATGTTTACGATACACATTTACAATACACGTTTAAGTAGATAATTTTCAACGCGTTTACGATATATGTTCCACTCGCCAATTAGCAAGTTGAACCTCACGCGGTTCATATCGCCTCAGACAAATTATCTCTCATTTCGTATTGTTTCGGGTTTCAGTTACAATTCTACGATAAAAACCTTAAAACTCATTCTTATCATATAAATCATGAATTAATCGTATAAACGGTTTTAGGTTACTTTGCCGTTCTTAGCAAGCTACAACTCAATTAGGTTTATCAGTTTCTGTTGTTAGATCTAGGATACTCGCCCACAACTCTTGCGGCCGAGGGTATAATCTTATTGTAACACGCTCATACATTTCTGAATAAGAAACCCTTTTTCCCTCTTTGCACTTTTTATTTTGTATCTTTATTATTATTATTATTAGTGTTCTGATCTCGTACTCGTTTGGCTCACAGAAATCTGGGACCTCTAGGAAAGTTGAGTTTACTCGATTTTTTTTAACTAACGGAAATCAACAGTACGAATTTCGGTTCCCACTGTTTGGCGCTAGAAGGAGGGGAACACGAGATTTCTTTCACGTCAAACAACAAGATCGGGCATGGCTACTAAAATCATAACGACCAACCAGCTCGTGATGGTGCCCCACCGAACGACAATGTTTATAACACTTCGCCGACAAACGTTATCGTAGTCAACGCCAATGCATACATTGTGACGTTCAAAGAGATTAAGAAGATGTTCTCGACTATCGGACAGAAGTCGGAAGAACAAGATAAGCTAACGAGTTATCTCGCAAAACAGGTTTAAACCCTAACCGCAAGATGCATAAATATCTTCCCATGCGAAACTACCAAGCTTCGTGGATGAAGACTCGATTTCGCAACTCCGTTTGATAGGACGCAAAACACATAAAAGTGACCATTGGAATCCTGACAAAACTACTCCTAATGCAGCGTTGAATAATGTTAACAACCTTTCGCCATTCAATGAAGAAACAAAAGAGCACAAAGCCGAGCAGGTTAACTTGGAATCCAACAAACAATCTGATTTTTCGGATGAAGATGCAGATGTTCACCCAAGAAGAAGAAAATACCGCTCGACTCGGAAAGATTCTCAGTTCGACAAACCCATGAGAGAAGAGGAAAAAACATCTTTTGGGTAAAAAAGAGAAATTGGCTGAGGATCAGGCTCGGATCATCCATGGTAAACGCCAATAGGCTTTGAGGGCCATTAACGATGATCTCGATGAAATTCGCGAGCTACGCGACTACATCGCAAAAACCATTGCAGAAGTCCAAGCGTTAAACTTGCAAATTTACCATGCTACCAGTGGGGCACCGGAGATCGACGGACTCCTCGAGGAGGCTCATGAAACCCTGTTTATAGCATGTATAACTAAGGCACGAATCTCTGACCCTGGGAAAATTGGAGTCCCCATGTATGACGGAACCTCTGATCCGAAAGCTCACCTACAAACCTTTCGTATCGCGAAGGCAAGATCCAAACTTAAGGAGGGCAAAAATATGTAGGCTTATGCCTCTTTTTCGTCGAACACCTCCAAAGAGCGGCGCTCGAATGGTTCTCCTGACTTAATAATAACTCCATTGGAAACTTCCGACACTCTTCGGAATTCCTCAAATAGTACTCCTTGTTTATCAATAGGGAAAATTCTGACGACGACCTATGGAGTTTGTCCCAAAGGGAAGACGAATCTCTCCAATATTTCAAGAAACAATTCAAGATCGTGATGTTGAGAGTCAATAAAATCAGCGATAAGGTAGTCGTGGACGCGCTCCAAAAAATGTCAGGGGCGTGCTTCTCAAGTAGTGGAGGAAAAATGTAAGGAGAAGAGGATTAAAAAATAATCAAAAATCAAAATATCTCAACAAGAAAAAGAAAAAAAAAAGATCCAAGGGGCGTGCTTCTCAATTTAAGAGAAAGAAAAATATTGATTCTTGGTGAAAAACGATGAAGAGAAAAGAAAAATTTGTTGGTTTAATCCATTAAGGGTTAACCATTGCATCTAAAAATCTTGTTCCACGATGAAAATGACCAAAAATGGATTCGAACGAAGAAATTCAACTAGACTTTGAAGAAACTCTCAAGAACACGCAATTCATTAAACATAGAAAATATTTCTACTAAAAAGTAAGAAAGAAAAAAAGTAGAGAGAGTAAATGAGAAAAGATAATTTACCTTGTATCTTCCAACGGTGAAAATATATGTGGAAAGAAGAATTCTCAACTTGTAGTGGAGGTCTGGTACAAAACACAGGATGAGGTTGCATAGTTAGCTTAAATCGTAGGTCTCCTGGAAATTAATTCAGGCAGAAAATCAAAAGACCAATATTCCCTCTCAATCAAAGTGATTAACGGAAGGTCTTGATTACCACCAAATAACGTAATGATTCAAATCAATACGTAATGATCTGACATGGTCAGACCTTCGTGATTTGACATGACTCAAAAAAAAAGATGGTATCCTGGTCAAACTGAGCCTGTTAGCTTGGAATGAGGCTTTATCCCACAAAGCCAAGATTCATCTCTACTCGTCGTGATCGTTAAAGTGGAGTTAGCTCTCCTTGTCGTGCTTTCAGCTCACTGGAGTGAAATTAGCTCTCCTCGTTGTGCTTTCAGCTCGTCAGAGTGCATTCAGCTCTCCTCGTTGTGTTGTCAACTCACTATTGGGGTCAAAATGGTTACGAAAAAACCGATGTTCAAAAGTCATCATTAAAATGATGGTCACTCGATTCAAGAAATATAAACCGCACAATTACCACTGTCGGGCTCGAAAACGACATACTCGGAATCAACGTCTGAGAAGATTTAAACAATCGCGATCTCCTGATAAACATTTCGGTTTAAAATGTTGTCGTTCACATACAACATGTCTACGATACAAGTTTACAATACACGTTTAAGTAGATAATGTTCAACGCGTTTACGACATATGTTCTGCTCGCCAATTGGCAAGTTGAACCTCACGCGGTTCATATCGCCTCAGACAAATTATCTCTCATTTTGTATTGTTTCGGGTTTCAGTTACAATTCTACGATAAAAACCTTAAAACTCATTCTTATCATATAAATCCTGAATTAATCGTATAAACGGTTTTGGTTATCTTAAACACCAAAGTTACCTTATACATACGATTGTTTCATACGACTTGCAAAAGAACCGTAAAATCTTTTCATATAAGATTTAGTCGTATAAAACTATAATGGCTAGCTGAAACACCAGAGATTATCACAATTTTACGATTAAAGTCATCATTTTTTGGAACGGTTATAAGGATTCATATGTATTTAGTAATCCTATGAAATGATAACAACTAACTTAAACGCCAACGTTATGTTATCTATACAGTTAATATTATTATTTTGCAAAGTTTCTATCGTATCATCGTACGAAAGGCCGGGTCTCCGATGGGAATCGTAAAAATCGCCTAAACTGTAAATCAGCCCAACGAGGCCTAAAACACGATTATGGCCCACTTAAAATTCTAGACAAGAATTCGGCCCAAGCGCAATGACGGTCGTAACTTGCTCCGCAAGCAGTAAAGTAATGGAAGAAATCTAAGAAAGGAATATTTCCTTAGAAGAATGAACTTGAAAAGGAAGATTTTCGTGGAAGAATCAAAGACGGAAAATGAAGGCGGATCAACCTTAAAATATATATAAGAGAGATGAGAAGGAAGAGCAGAGACACATTCGATCCTCCACACTGAAATACTTAAGGTTTTAGGTTGCTTTGTCGTTCTTAGCAAGCTACAACTCAATTAGGTTTATCAGTTTCTGTTGTTAGATCTAGGATACTCGCCCACAACTCTTGCGGCCGAGGGTATAATCTTATTGTAACACGCTCATACATTTCTGAATAAGAAACCCTTTTGCCCTCTTTGCACTTTTTATTTTGTATCTTTATTATTATTAGTGTTATGATCTCGTACTCGTTTGGCTCATAGAAATCTGGGACCTCTAGGAAAGTTGAGTTTACTCGATTTTTTTTAACTAACGGAAATCAACAGTACGAGTTTCGGTTCCCACTGTTTAGCGCTAGAAGGAGGGGTACACGAGATTTCTTTCACGTCAAACAACAAGATCGGGCATGGCTACTAAAATCATAACGACCGACCAGCTCGTGATGGTGGCCCACCGAACGACAATGTTTATAACACTTCACCGACAAACGTTATCGTAGTCAACGCCAATGCATACATTGTGACGTTCAAAGAGATTAAGAAGATGTTCTCGACTATCGGACATAAGTCGGAAGAACAAGATAAGCTAACGAGTTATCTCGCAAAACAGGTTTAAACCCTAACCGCAAGACGCATAAATATCTTCCCAAGCGAAACTACCAAGCTTCGTGGATGAAGACTCGATTTTGCAACTCCGTTTGATAGGACGCAAAACACATAAAAGTGACCGTTGGAACAAATCCCGACAAAACTACTCCTAACGCAGCGTTGAAAAATGTTAACAACCTTTCGCCATTCAATGAAGAAACAAAAGAGAACAAAGCCGAGCAGGTTAACTTGGAATCCAGCAAACAATCTGATTTTTCGGATGAAGATGCGGATGTTCACCCAAGGAGAAGAAAATACCGCTCGACTCGGAAATATTCTCAGTTCGACAAACCCATGACAGAAGAGGAAAAAAACATCTTTTGGGTAAAAAAGAGAAATTGGCTGAGGATCAGGCTCAGATCATCCATGGTAAACGCCAATAGGCTCCGAGGGCCATTAACAATGATCTCGATGAAATTCGCGAGCTACGCGACTACATCTCAAAAACCATATTGCAGAAGTCCAAGCGTTAAACTTGCAAATTTACCATGCTAACAGTGCGGCACCGGAGATCGAAATTCAGAAAGTGGATAGCCCTCGAAAAACGCGTATAATTCAAGAAAATCTTCACAAGGCCACGAAATTTATCATCATCGAAGAAGAGATGAAAGTTATGTCGCAAAAGCATAAGCCAGCAAAGGCATATGCAAAAGACGCTCCCATCCAAGCAAAAGTAGAAAAAAAAACTCTCGTAACGACAAGTATGCCCATAATAAGGGAGATTACTTTCACGGCGTGCATAACTATGCGATAAACCTGTCGTCCTAACAGGGGAGGACATCTGGTAATACTTGGAATCAAAGCGTTTCTTACGACGAAAACACCTTCTGCAAGTTCCACCAAACAAAGGGTCACTCCACGTTGAACTGTAATGATCTCGGAGCCAGGCTAATGGCAAAACTACACGCAGGGGAAATGTCAGAAGTGTCCAGCATAAAAGATCTCATCAGAGAAACCGATTGACCGCTTAGATCCGATCAAGCGCCACCAGGCGGCAATGCACCTCAGGGTACTCTAACAGAGGGAAAATGCGGAAGAGTTTCAGAGGGTAAAGGCAGCAAATTCAATCGTCCCCGAGTAAATATGATTATCGGAGGATTGCAATACTGTTAGGACAACGTTTTCGAGCGTATCACCGCAAACCTGAATCGAGCCCCTGTTGGAATTGACACACCATACAACAACCCTCTCGTAATTGATCTTGTCATAAGAGACGTCGAGGTCGCAAGAATCATCATCGACACAGGAAGTACCGTAAACATAATCTTCCGCAATACGTTAAACAGGATGGGAGTCAATTTATCTGAAGTCACGCTTACGCAAAAACCACTCACTGGCATCTCCGGCACAACAACCATGAATCTCATATCAGTTCAACTCCCAACCGTAGGCAAAGAGATCACGAAAATCTTTGATTTTGCGGTAGTAGATCATCTTGCCATCTATAATGTGATCGTGGGAATACTTTGGATAAATTCCATGAAGCCGGTCATATTAACTTACCACTTAGTCATCAAGTTCCGAGTCCTTATGTAATATCCATAATCTGGGGATGCCAAAAAACAGTCTCGATTCTACTTCCTAGCGGAGCATAAACTAAGACGGGTCGCAATGACACCCACGATCAGACCCAAACGAGCAAAGATGACTCAGCCGCTGGCCAAAAATGCTTCAGAAAAAGTTGAAAATGCTTCGGAAAAAAGCAAACCAGATTCTCCAAATCGAGAAACATCTCAATCCAAGGAAGAAGATCAAACTTCTGAGCCCAACACCCCAGACGAAATGACGCAGCCAACACCAGAAAAAGTCGTTGACCCAACTGTAGCCATCGCAGCTAAAATGGACGATGCAATATCGCCAAATGAGTAAATCACTCATAGAAACATAATGAACTATGAGATGGCTTGATCCTAAAAAGGGTAGATAGACAACTTTTCGCACGAAAAGTGCGGCTGTCCCCCTCTCGAAAAAAGGAGGGAGTGGGTACGTATGCATATACTCATATACTCCCATATCTTAAAATATTTGCATCTCTGTACTTGATATTTTAGAAAATTTTGCGAAATAAGAAAAGTGCATCTTTACTTAGAAAATTTCGCTATATGTTTACATCACAAACATATTCAATTAAAAAACACTCGTGTAACGGCGAAAAAACAATGTATGACCCATAAACTGGAATCATAAGAACAATCTTCTTTAACAAAATTAAACTAAGTTTTTTCTTTGTCCACAAGGATAGTCATGCCCTTTAACGAATCATAGGACATCTCTCAAACACGTTCTACATGAAAAACCTTCGAGTGGAAAAAGAACTTTCAGAGAAACCGAGACGTCGTGAATTTTTGAAAAAAAACTTCCAAGCTCATGCAACCTCAGTCGCCACAGACTATAACACCAAAAACGAGCAACCACTTACTCCAACATCGAACTTGACGATTGGCCCCGACAGACGAACTAGTCACTTAACCTTTCCTAAGTTAGGTTCTCATACTTCTGACACAAGGATAAAAGCGCTATAAAAACCATAATTTTTGTCACCACTTTCGAATGACTTAAAAATTATCTTCATAGAGATGCTCGGTTCCCGATCGATGTGAGTCATATAAGCTAAGAACCTATCGTAGACACAAATATTGAGACAGAACCAGGTTAAAATCGCAAACGGGATACGTATGCCGAAATAGTCACCGCATACCTTATAACCGAGAAACTTAGGTCTTGCCCTAACCCTAGCACACTAATCTCTAACATCTCTAGACATAGTATTTAACCGATATGACATCGCTAAATTTCTCTCGTCGCTTGCGTCCGTCAACCCAGAAAACTCAAAAATTAGATTCTTCGAAAAACTCAAAAACTAGATCCTTCAACAAACTCGCATCTGAAATGGACAAGCAAAAGTAGCGACAATCAGATAATGGGATACGAAGTGACTACTCGATAACTAACCATACACTTACATAATATTATTTACAAATAGCACAAAGCAACATGGATTCAGACAACTGCACAAAACAGAAAACACGTGTCAGACACTGTTACGCCAAAAACATCTCAAATATCCGACCGCAGTACCCTGCAAGCCCCATTTCTGTTTAAAACAAGAGATGTAATTCTTCCAATCATGAAGATGGGACTTGAACGATTGGACAATTTGGATATATTCTCGCGGAACCAAGTAGTACTAAAGTGACCTATTCGGGCCCCTGGGATTAAGGAACACCGCAAGATAATCAGCGTTCAAACTCATTCCTCGCTCGTACGCCAAGACCAAAATATCAGTGAGATGCTAAAGACCGTGCGGCATAATCTGGCTGATCGATAGGACGTATCGATTCAAAATTTCAACTATAATCCCCAGGATGGGAAACCATAATCAAAAATATAAGAGATGCGCCTCATGGAAGGTGAACCAACCATGAGGCAGGTTGCAAGCTTCTTCTCCGTGCCTTGGAAGGCGAAACACTACATTATCCAAAACTCGCATAATTCTCAGATAGTGACCATAAAGGAATCCTGACAATCGCCCGAACTATCAGCATTACTACCAAACAGGTCTTTGCAGACACCAAGACTTGGGTGGCAGCCTCTAAGACGCACGTTGCACGCCAGTACGCTTCTGCCTCTTTCGGGTCAACCGAATGGCTCAAAAATTCAACCTTCGGCATCATATCAACACCCTCAACCCGCAAGCTGTTAAGATTGAAGATCAATGGCAGTAGATTCGTGGCAGCTCCCGAATTCGAATTCATGACAAGAATGATAAAAGCAGTAAAATATTTGAGAGGATGAGAAATTTATACCATTGAGAATTTCTTGAAAAGTGATGAGTGAAGCTTAAAAGGTAATTCTTCAAGTTTATAGAGAAATTTTTCACTATTCACCTTTGGAATTTTAACTATTAATTCTGCCTAACTCGCCAAACTTGCTTAACTCAACAACGGTCACGACAAAATTAATGTTCAAAAAATGTTGGTCTACACATCAACCCCGACCAGCAGAACAAACAAACCAAATTCACAGTACTTCTGAAAGACCACGAAGGATGCATTTCAGAGTAATTGGGAAACAATTGCAAAATCTCTAGGCGATCATCTCTGCACTCTTTTGTCCTTAGTTGAGAATGGTTTTTTTCTCATCGTGTTTTCCTTTCACTAAGGTTTTAACAAAGCAAGATGGTCCGCTTATTCGGAATGAATGTCTGAGGAATACGAAAAACCTCGACGAATACACAATCTCCGGATAAACGCTTTAATCCCGAATATCCTTCACGGAAAGCATGAATCTTGCTTAGGTACGAACAATCGAGACGAAATCGAACAAGAAATTCATCTCGCCAGTTGGCGAGATGAATTTAAACAAGAAATTCATAAAGCCAGTTGGTGAGATGAATCTTATGTGTGTTTAGTATCATTCCAGATGATCATTTCTTGTTTCGTATCATTCTGAGTTTTCGTTGTGGTTTTACGATGAAATTCGTAAGACTCGTTCCTTTTAAGAATCGTGAAACCGTTTCGTATTACTCAATCGTATAAAATAGTGATGTTCGACTTAGACTTCTATATAATCTTGTTTACGTAATCGGAATAACCTTTCCACAAAGGTTTCGATCATATCATTGCACAAAAGTTCGTTTTCTCGATAAGAATCGTAAAAATCTCCTAAACCGTAAAATGGCCCAGCGAAGTCCAAAACACGATAACGGCCCACTTACGATCCAGATGAGAATTAATCCCAAACGCAATGACGGTCGGGGCTTGTCTTGCAAGCTTAGGGGAAATGGAAGAAATCCAGAAAACAAAGATTTACGTAGAAGAATCAATAAAAAAAGGAAGATTTTCGCGGAAGAGCAAAAAACAGAAAAAGGAAAACGGAACTATCCCAAAGTCTATATAAGAGAGATCGTGAGAAGGTTTAAGACAAGTTCTTTTCCCCGCACCAAAATAATTAGAGCATTAGGGTTATTTTTCGAATTTATTAGCGAGCTGCGACTCAACTAGGTTATTAGTCTTAGGTTATCCGTACTACAGAACTCACCAACAGCTCATGGAGCCGAGGTTTACCACCTGTTGTGAAACGCTCATACGATTCAGAATAAGAATTCTATTTTTCTCTCTTTCGTACTTTTTAAATTTTGTATTTTTATTGTCTTGCGTTTCTGATCTTATTTGTGTTTAACTCACAAAAATCCAGGATCTCTGGAAAGTTAAAGTTATCTCTGATTTTTCGTGACTAACGAAAATCGACAGTGCGAACTTTGATTCCCACATTAGTGGTGGATGCAGAAAAAATTACCTAAATGATTCATCAAAACTGATGAAGAAAGCGTTTCGATTTAGGCACAACGAAGTATCAACGAGGAAGCGTAGCACCAAGGAGCTACCCATAGTCAAAAATCATGTGCTTGACTGAGCCTAATAGACCAAGGCATAGAGAAATAAAATCATACTTAAGTAAAGATGGCAGTAACAAAGGTGAAAGATGACAACTACCGAAAGAGCCAAATCTTCACAACACCACCACATACCTAACGACCAAATTTTAGCCCGATGAACTACAAAATCCAGCCAAACATACACACTTTCCCGAGCACGAGACCCTGGGAAAGACCTCAAGAAGAGAAAATTCAAAGAAGGAAAACATGAAGTCGGGAACAGACAACCCAAAAGACAAATCTAAGTCTAAGATAGGCAAGGATGAGATAAGAAATAAACAAGGTAAAGATGGTGAACAGGGGACATAACAACACCGCAAAAAGAGACGAGGGATGTTTGTGGAGGACCACACCGGTGGTTAGAAGCCCGACATCCACTTTTTGGTGGCGAGCACGACCTTATTCACCACAAGACCAAAGCCCAGCCGAATCCATACAAAGATCGAGCCACGAAAAATTTCCTAAAAGTAGAATTTAAAAACCAAAATCTACTTACAAAAGAGAGGAAGCGAATTGGAACCGACATTGGCGCTGTAAAACCGTTGGCCACTGATTCTAAACCAAGATAAAAGTCACAACGACTTTTTGAAGAAAAATGAAAGAAGAGAAAGTTAGGGTATTCTTTCGGTATAACACATAAGAATGTTTTATATCTAAGGAAAAAAAAGAGTAAATTATGGGAAGTACCATAAAAAGTGAGAAGCTTACCAAATATACCAGATTGGTATAATGTGCAAGAAATTGCCGAATGTCACTTCGAGCCATTTTACTTTCTTTGCCCTTTCGTAATTAAGAAAAAAATATTAACCTTCTCAATCGAAAGTAGTTGTCTACAGCTGGCTCGAAGATGTGACATGTCATATTGTTGCAGAGCTTATTTGTGTTTTCGATACCACTACAATTTACTCTTTACTTTCGCATTATCTTATTTCCGGAGAACTTTCAATTTATATTTGCATATACAAATTTGGATTCAAAGAAGAGAGAGAATGACAACGTCGTCGCCGGTGAAAAAGAAGCTCCGTTTTGACGAAAAGGAACCGGTTTCAACAACGGCCGACCAACAAGAGGTTCCAATACTGCTCGGCATGAGTCCAGAAACAGGGTCCTCGCTGATTTCATCTTCGGCTACAACACATAAGCCGTCTGATTCACCTACGCGTCCTAAGGGAACTCAGGAATCAGAATCTGTCCCGCACAGCCAAGCGCTTGAAAGTGGAACTGTGGACAACTCAAATGTCCACAACTACTTAATGTCTACCGTGCACAAGAACACTAGTAATCCAAGTCAGGTAGGTATCACGGGTCCGAGACACATTATAATATTGCACTATTACATTATACCCTTATATGTCCATCATGTTTGAAATAAAGGGTGAAGATGAAGATGACACGAGTTTCTATGTCGGAGGAGAATTTGAAATATGTAGGCGACGTGAGGATTCAGATTCTAGCCATGACGACTACACGTACGTAGGTTGCGCAACACCACCCCTATCGAGCGATCTAGAAGTCCATAAGGCTCTAAGTAATGCGGCTCTCGAGAAGGCCTGCATGGATCTATTACGTCGTACTGGTCTTTGGGACTTCTAGATCCAGTTGGAAAAGGTAAGAAATATGTACAAACCCCCTTTTTTCATGGGTTCACTAAGTGGACAAAAGTAAGTAGACATTTGTAACTCACACGTTATGGACAGGATGCGCAGGATGCTGGAGGCCAAGACACGTTCATTGCTATTCCAACTGAAGCCAATTTTGATCCTAACCCAGTAGTGGTAATGTTCTTCTAGATCACAATCAAACTTTTGCGAAAGCTCATACAATGGACAACATTCAAGTTATGGACAAAATCACCCATCTTTACAAGCTAATAAAATCAGTGTAATGATGTAGGTATCATCAGAAATTAGGGTGGAGGAACAAGTGGAAGAAGGAGAAGATATGCAAGTTAAAAAGGTATGTGGACAGAAATTTGGTCCTTTGAATGTTTGTGTGGACAACCCTAAAACTATTGTCCACATCCGTTTCTCATTGAACCTTGAACAAGTTTACTAAACTCACATTTTGGACAATTCATACTTCATGGACAACATTGCAATTTTGTTGTTGTAGGAATCTTTTGAAAGAGGTGCACCCTCGCACGAGGAAGAAGGAGTGGACAACCAAGTTGTCAAGGTATGATACAATTCAACAGAAAATGATGTCCACATGAATTGAATATAATATCCAAACACGTCAAAAATGTTGTGGACGTGGACAAAATATTATTACGCATTGTCATGATACATACGCATTGTCATGACGCAGGTTTGTGAAGGTGGAACGGAAGATGTGCAAGATGAGGGAGAGAGCGGGGATAACTGCACTCAGAAGTAACGGTTACAGAATGCTAACATCTGTGGACGATGACGATGATGAAAGTTTTTGAAGAAGACTCTACCTATGTAATCGGACTATAAATTATGATGTATTTCTAAATGACATTAGCTATGTATTTTGGTAATCTCTAAGTACCGTGGACAAGTCTTCACGATGGACCGGAAAAAACCTTAGTTTTAAAATGGGAACTTAACGTTGGAACTAAAAATGTTTGGATGCATTTTACTGTTTATAACGATCCAAAAGATGTGATTTTTTTTGCTCATGCTATCCCATTTACGTCGACATAACCCTTACTTGTGGACGGACGCTAATGATGGAGTACCATGTGGTGGACATAGTCATAATGATGGACATATTTGTCAGCGACGAGTGTCCATGTTTGGGTTTTCTGTGAGTTACTCGTGGACGAATTTAAATAAAATGGACTAGAGTTTAACTGGACCTTGTAAGTTCCGTTTTAGCCTGAAAATAAAAGCAACAAGAAAAAAGGAAAACAATTAAAAATAAATTCAAAAACAATTGTCACGTCGAAGATATTTACGTTAACTGCCCTATTATTTCGGATTAGTTAGATTTTTTAAAAAATGTCAGGGGTTAGTGGTTTAACTGTTGGTTTATTTACAACATTTGCCACTTACTCTTTCACAATGCCTTGTTTGTTTAAAAATTTGTAAAAAAAAAAATTCATCTTCTCTCCTAAATGGCTCGGTAACGTGTCAAAAAGCGTTGTAATTTCTATTATTGTGAAGTCGAAATCGGACCGAGAAATTTCAGAACGGAGTATTCATCGTCTTCCTCGCCAGTACAGCCAATTAAGGAGAGGGCGATGTCTTCGCCGACTTCGAAGGAGAAACCCTCTTCACCACAAAAGGAAACTCAGACGGCCGGAGTTTCATCGGTAACAACAAACTTACAGCCTCCAAGTTCGACACCGGAAAATATGGACAAGAAATCAGTGGAAAGGGTGTCTACCGGAACTCCTCTCGTCGTTTTACCCGCGAAATCTGGTCTTGCCATGACAAGAGGTGGAGGCTCGCCCACGAAGACAGTGGCGAGGTTCCTGGTGGAGGAAAGCGGCGAGGTTCCTGGTGGACATCAAAAAGTCCACGGACACGAAGGTGAGACCATTGTAACCGGACCTGAGCACGTTGACCAAAGGATGGAAGTGTTGTCTACAGATCGAGATCCAGGAGTTTTGCATGAAGATGGTGGACAACGAAGCGTCTCAGATGAAGTGGACATACGCACAACTTTGTTGTCCACAGAGGGGCAGCATATTCCTGTCCACAAACATGGAGTCAGAGATACGGTTGCAGAAGGAGGGACCATGCTAACCGGTGCGGATAAAGGGGATGAAAGAAGGGAAATGGTGTCTGCGGACAGAGATCCACCTGTTGTTCCCAAAGCGGGTGGACAACCAAACGTCTCAGATGTAGTGGACAGGCGTACAATTATGTTGTCTACAGAGAGTGGGCATAATCCTATCCACCCAACTGAAATTAGAGCATCTGGAGTAGAAGAAGGGCAGGCCAGTGTCCACCGTGAAGCTGTCCATGTTGACTCGGCAGAGCAGACGCGAAGGAGAACAAATCGAAAGGGCCGAGAACCTGCTAGCACAAGTGTTGAAACCAATCGATATCTCCAGTGTTCAGAATCATCAGAGGAAGCCATTCCATCCCCAACAGACTCTCTAGTTAACAAATCGCAGTGGATTAGGTTGGAGACTTCACGCCTTCCTCATAGGCTGTTTGCTGTTGATCGATATCCCCCTAGTGGGAGGATTAACTCTTACTCAAAGCCAGAGTTTCTCCTTGACCTGGTAGAGGCTCTTGAAGGGATGAAAACTTTGAATTTTTTGAAGTCTTTGGCGTTTGGTCATTTTCTAAACATGCCAGTGCGAAAGGCATCATTATCGGGGAAATTGGTACACCATATGCTCTGTCGCTCATTGGTTACACATAGAAAGTATGAGTTATGGTCTGTTTTTTCCGGATCTCCTTTTTGCTTGTCTTTGCGTGAATTTGGGATTGTCACTAGTCTTAATTGTGGTCCATATCCGGCGAAGGAGGTTCTTGATAAATAACAGAAGCCAGTGAACCCCAAACAACCTTACTGGAACAAACTAATAGATAGCAAGAAGAAAAATGTCCTCATTGTAGACATTGTTGAATGGCTGAAGAAAGACAAGAGACAACCGGAATCAAAGAAAATGCCGCATTGGAGAAGAGTTTGACTTGCGTTGGTCGTTATAGTTGAAGGTATTTTGCTGTGCACAACCAATCCCTTTGAAGCCTTCTAACAAGATTGTGGAGATGGTTAAGGACCTAGAAGCTTTCCAGAGTTACCCGTGGGGACGCGACTTGTTCTTACTAACTATAGAGATGGTAAAAGTCGGTAAATATTGAAAGGATGTTGATAAGTTAAGAGATAAGCTGAACCAGTCCCACACAACAACTCATGGGTTCACTCTCAGGCTGCAGCTTTTTTTCTATGCCGCCATCCCTCAACTTCTGAAGATATTGCCGAAAGCCTCTGCTATTGATCACGATTTCACCCACGAGTCTATTCTTAGTTTGCCGGCGTGCAAAATTTGTCACAATGAGAACATACTATAAATTGAGAATTCGCCTAATGTAAGTCTTAATGTTATACACCACACACCAGCTTAATATGAATGTTGTTTTCATTTTACTAATGCAATTTGAATTTGGTGTTTATCAGATGTATGTCAAACCGCTGTTACCCGCCGATGACCACACCTACACAGAGTTGAATGACTATTGGGTGGACGAGGTAGAAGACGTTGCTCTGGATTACATTGAAAGTCTGTTGTCGGACGAGTTTAAATTTGAAAGAAACAAGTGGCCAAGTGGTTCAACTAAATTTGATCCCATTGTCGAGTTGCCGGTTGGTGAGAACAAGGGGAAGAAAGGCAAGGCTTCAAACCCTGCCCCAAAGAAGAGGCGTGTTGCAGATGCTCCTGCAACCTCTAAGGTCAGAACAAGGGGAGGGATGGAGTCTACGAGTTGTCCAAAAAGGCAATCTGGTTCATAAGAAGAAGAAATTCTTTGCGCTGAGGATGTTTACAAACATGTTGAGGGGATGCTGGCGGTTCACAAAAGAGAGGTTGAGGGGATTATTGCGGATCAAACACAAGTGATAATGAACTTAGTTGAGAGCGAGAAGGCAAGGATGAAGGATGAACTAATGGACGAGATTATAAGTCAGATGCGTAAGAGAGGGAATTTCATGGATGAAGAAAAACGCGAGGAAACTATCCCCACAGGTTCCCCTTCGAGTAATCAGATCACCTTCTTTGATAATACTAGTCCTTCAAGGCAGGAGCCAATAGTTGGAGGATCGACGTATGATAAGGTGGATTTTGATGATTATCCAGGGGTTGAGAACATCTTAACAGAGTTAGCACGTCAAGTAAGCATCTAATTAATATATAATACTAGTTCAAAAGCCTTTTTTTTAGAATCGTAACGTCCAAAAATTGTTTTAATGCAGCATGTCGTCTTGTCCACCTCACATATAGTGGACGAAGGTCAACAGAAGACGATATCCACAAATAAGGTAAATAATTGTGTTGATCTAGTTTACAGTTCCACTGCATTTCTTTAACCGGAAATTAAGATGTGGAAGTTGGAAATGTAACTAGAGGAGATTGTTACAACAACATAACTAATGACTAAATATTTATCTAATTATGTCCACACGACAATAGCTTTATGTCCACCAACCATCATTTTTTGGATTTTCAGGAGGTTGATGAACCTAGTAGGACAGACATTGTGTCTGGATATGACTCTACGGGTGGAGAGGAGTATATGGTACGTAAAACTAGTTACAAATAAAGTTGTTTCGGTGGGCATCTATTATATTTTTGTTGGTTGTAGGATGAGAGTGAGTCTGCAACTGATTCAAATGACGAACCAGAGAATGAAGTTCGTGCGGAGGAGGTGGATGCGCCTCCTACTGAAACGTATGCTCAATCAGTTGAAACAAAGGATGACGAAGATGTCCATGACGATGTATGAAACCTTTGTGGACAATGTTACTATTTAGTGGTTGTCTACGAATCTATATATGAACTGAACTATCACATTTGTGAATTTTAGTCAGGGGAGGTTTTCCGGAGGACAGACATTGGGATTGCAACAAGCCAAGCAGCTGGTGATGGAGTGAGTGTAAGTAGAAGCCTTTTTTCTCCATAGTAGACAACATTTTACTGATTTTGTTGTCCATCATTATTGTTATATGTCCACTAATGCAGTCTGATGAAGCATTTTATGTCCATAGTATAAAACATTATATATATTTATGTCCACTAAGCAGAAGAAATGTATTTACATCGTAGAAAGCATCACATAGATTTTTTGTCCACCGTTATTGTTATATGTCCACTCACGCATACTGGTGAATCTCAAGATGCTGATCCAGTGGGTAGGCCATATGAGGTAACTGGTATTGATGATGCGGGGGGAGATGAAGTGATGACAAGCAGAACCAGAATAATTTTGGTGGACACATCTATGGTCCACGAAGAGACTGCAGAAGGTGAATTTGGAATTGATGGAGACGGTCACGAGAGTGAAGACATTGAGGCCGATGTGGAAGAGGGGAAGTAAAGCCTTGTCCAATTGATTGAACAAGATGCTAATGTAAATGGTTACATTGAAATATTAGGTAAGTGTCTCATGTTTGTTATAGGATGACGACCAAGATAGTGATTCTGGAACTGATTCAAATGAGAAAACAGAGGTGGGCGTACATGGAGAGGTCGGCATACAGGTTAACACACCCTTATCCAGAAAACGGGCCGGTAGAAGAATACAAAGGACTAGGAAATGGCCGAGAAGATATGATGAAACGCAGACACCACGCAGTCGTGATGGAGGTGTCATACACCCATCTATGGGAAGGCTAGATTCTAACCTCGAGAAGAAATTTCTTGCCAACCTCAAGGCCTACAAAGAGAAGTAAGTTGTTTGATGAAATTAATTTGGTATGCTTACGAAAGTAATGACACCCTCACACTAATGTGTCCTCGTTTTGTACCAGGGAGTATATCATTGATGGCCATCATGTGAAGAAGGCATTTTTTAATGAAATTTCGAAGCCGAAACAATGGGTCGACAGCAGCGTAAGACCTAGTCCCTATTAATTATATGTGGACATTAACACGTCCACACACCAATTGTTTACATTACTACCTTTTTCCTAACAATGTCTTATGTACAGCACATTGATCCTCTCCTAACCCTACTGTGGAGAAAGATGGGGGAAAACCTAGTATCGAAGAGGGTAGGTATTTCCGATGCGTTTTTTACGAGGTTGCTGACCGTGGACCACCAGAAGTTCAAAAAAGCAAAAAACAAAGGTGCGTGGAGGTGGAGTAGCGCAATCCGGAATTATGTTCGTGGCTTTGTCCCTGGGCGCTTCAACAAACTAGCATGGTATACCGAAGTAGACAAGGTTTATGCCCCTATGAATTGGGGAAAAAAGCATTGGGTTGCCTTAGCCATTGATTTAGTCAATGGGGAGATCACAATTCTAGATCCCCATATCAGTGCAAATAGCGACAAGAAGGTGGAGACGTTAATGGCACCGCTCTTGGACATGATTTCTGCTGCGGTTAATCAGCTGGTCCATCGGAGCCTCGCATCCACTCCCCTCCCAGCCACCTTTGTTTATCACAGGATTAAGGACGTTGCCCAAAATGAACGCTCTGGAGATTGCGGTCCGTTATGCATCAAATTTATCGAGCTTCATTGTCAGGACGCTGCCTTGGTTGGAATCACTGAACGTATGGTGGAAAACATGCGTTTGAATTACGCATTTGACCTATATGAAGAATTCATAACTAGTATAAGGGATCCATGATGTGTGTTATAGCGGAAAATTATGTTACTCCTATCTTAACTCTAATACTCTAATGTTTGTCATTCAGGACTTTAATTCTTGGCTAATTGTTGTTGTTTGCTTTAAGTATCGGCTAAGAAGTAAGAAGTTTCTTTAAAAACACGGTCAAACTAAAACGCAATAACGGTACTTATTTTTTCCACTACAACTCCATTTACAGACATATGTCCACTCGACTTACCCACCTCCATCCACTTAACAAAATGTCTGTTCACAAAAAGCATGTTGCCAAGAAGTAATAAATGTTTTCTTGTTGGTGGGGAGGTTCATTTTAGCCATCAGGGGATAAATGTTCTATAGTTGGTTGGGGCTCTTTAATGTAATAATAATTATTGAGAGAATAAAATATCTATCTATCATATATAATTATCTTTTCATTCTCATATAAATATCAACACCATCTCTATGTACCATATATTACAAGCTTTTCAATCTTAAATTTCTCATTAACAATGGGAGGTTTCTTCTTTTTCAATCTACCTCCCCACATACAAATCAAAATTTTCTCATTGGTTTCACAATCATATTTCCAACATCTCGGTCCACTGATTGTTTCTGGCAAAGAAGCTTATAATTTAGTGTACAATCATAGTGTATTGAAGATTGCATCCATACACATGCTTGAAAGTTTTCCTCAATGTGCAGCTACATGGTCCAAGTTCCAACACTTCATTCACGCTTGTGCACAAGCCGGTAATTATGGGGCTTGCTATTTGGAAGTTGTATGTTTGTTTGGTTGTGAAGGAGAAGTTGAATATGCCTTACACGCCTTGGATGTAGCAAACGCTCCGTCCACTTCGTTCAAAATCAAGCTATTCAGGGCGTTCCTGCTTTATTGTGATGGGAATAAACACTTTGCCGCAGGAAGGATCGTTCAGTTCCAAGAAGTCTCACCAACTCCGCAATACATCACGTGTCTTGCCAGAAAAATTGTCCACGACATCTGCACAGTGTCCATAACAAACTTGTCGAGAAAAAGGCGCACATGCAAGATCATGAGAAGGTGTATACCCAGGTTAGTCTGGCTGTTTTGTAACAAGTGCAGCAATTGAGCTCGATGTCCTGTGTGTTTCCTTAAGTGGTTTGCATTCGAACTGTGGAAAAAATATTTTGGGTAATGTCCACCCGGAATAATATCGGTACGAGCGAGTATATATATGTCCACATCAATCATTTTTGTCCAATAAATTTACATTAAAATATGTCTCCCCGACCATCTTGTGCAATAGAGTTATTAGTTTCGTCCACTTATAATTAGTTATGTCCATCAAAAACAATATATGTCCACTTACTTACGTATGTCCACAAATACGGAGAAACTGCAACATATCTAAAATCGTTCATGTCAACTTAGCCCAAAAGAAAGTTATCAAGGTGGACATACAATATAAACAAGAAAAATTCACTCCACATCATTAAACGTTTTATCCGTTGTCACCCGTGTCCATCAGAAACAATATATGTCCACTTACTTATGGTATGTCCACAAATACATACCGTAACATATCTAAAATCATTCATGTCAACTTAGCCCAAAAGAAAGTTATCAAGGTGGACAAACAATATAAACAAGAAAAATCCAGTCCACATCATCAAACGTTTTATCCGTTGTCATCCGTGTTCAGTTATCAAAAGGCCTTGGATTATACATTTATATAGGATTTTTACAACTTTCCCGGTTGTGACCCGATAAATTGCAGGTACTGCACTTTCGCTGTCCATGTTGTGTCCCCTATGCAGTTGTCAATAATTACAAAAATTATATTATGCTACCTCACAGAGTTTATGTCCACGCAATTACAATTAAAATGTCCATTTACTTGTTGTTCTCCCTGAGTTGGTATTCTGGCTGTCCTTGGTCTTCCAGATCCTCTTTTTGTCCGTGGAGGGTTTATATGTTCATCCACCAAATTTGGTGGAAATTCAGTGTCAACCTCCCTCGCAATTGGCATTATTACGGATGTCCATAGCTTACCCCACTTACCAACAGAATAACAGTTGCCAACGAGAGAGTAGATATCGATGTTTCTAATACCAACTGTTGCAAGAGCATGGCAACATGGAACCAACAATACATCAAACACCCTACACGTGCAGGTTTTCCTAAGCAAGTCAACCGTGAACACACAACCGGTATCATCGTTAACCTGGTAAATATTGTCTGATGCTGCTATTACTGTACAATCAATTGCATTTTTTAGATGTTCAATCAGTAGGTCTTCAATTTCAGGTGTGCAACGTGTCTTCGCATTTGTGGTTATTCTACCGCGCGCACAAAACCAGCTCATCAACTTGGTTCTTATTGATTCTATCATGGTGGCTATGGGGAAAGTAATGGTCGATCGGAGAACTGCATTAAGTGATTCAAATATGTTGCTGGTAATGAGGTTGTACCGCATCCCCGTGAAATAAGCAAGTGTCCAATGAGACAATCCAATATCCAACAAATAATCAGCACACCTAGGGTTGCGTTTTTGTACCTCCTCGAACCAATATCTAAAATCTCCTATTGTGTACGCCCTTGCTGCGTTAGATACAAGCCTCGCAAGACCTTCACATTTGAACATATGTTTCACGTTACGCTCCTAATGTATTACACAAGCGCCATGCTTCGCTAGGGGATATATTTTCCTTAGCCCTGCATATATGGCTTGGTGCCGGTCAGATATAAAGACAAGGTCTTCTTCGTCATGGACAAATGAGCTAAGTTGACTGAAAAACCATGTCCATCCCGCAGTATTCTCTCCATCAATTACTCCAAAAGCTAAGGGAAAAATCTGATAATTCCCATCTTGTCTGCTGACAGCAACCAAGAAACTCTTGTACTTCCCTTTTGTGTGCGTCCCGTCTATGACGATCACTTTACTAAGATGCTTAAATCCAAAAACCGATGCTCCAAATGAAAAAAAAACAAATACTTGAATGTCTTTGCTCCATCAACTGAATTTTGAATAGTTTTCACTCTTGAGATTGTCCATGGATTTGTCAGAGTCAATAAATGAAAATATTTGGTCACAAATTCATTACTGTCTTCCTCACTCCCTCTCCCTCTCCCTCTTTGCATTGCAACCTCCTTTGCATACCATGCTTTCATATACGAAATAGTCACATTATAATCGGACAACACTAGTTCTGGGACATCACAAACCTGAGGACCCTCTTTCTCATGATCATACTTTGGCTTTAACAACTCACCAAGGATGGTTGATGTTGCTTTCTTCCCGTAGCGAGATTGTGTGCTCACGTCACATGAATGAGTCAACGTGGCTGTCCGCACCTCCACAGTTGATGAACCGTTCGTTGTTGTTGCATACACCCTCCAACGACATTTGCTGTCAGAACATATATAGATAACTTTGCTCTTGTCTGATGCATGCACCTTGAAGTTGAATAATCTTTTAATAGAGTACATAGAAATTTCCTTATGTAGCTCACTCTTGTTCTTGAAAGTTATACCAACATGAAGTGCATCTCCCCCTTTCTTTAAATTCATATTCACTTTGTCACTTGGAGTTGTGTTGACATTATCTCGATATGGTGGTGTATCAGTTGTATTACCACCAATACGCAACATGTCTTTCCCACATAATACATATGTTTTCTGTGGACACACACGCGTTCCATGCACATTTAGATGTCCATCGCCCGCATGTCCACTAGATTTTTTCCCTTCTTCACTAACACCACGACTTCACACACATGTATCGATCCTGTTGAAAAAAATATACACAATTACTACTCCCTTTGATCTACCAACATGAAATGCCTTTCAATACCAATATATGTCCATTACCAACATGATGATGTTGTGTTCCTTCGATATCTGCCCCTTCTCCCTCTACACATGCTGTATCCGTCATAGGTGTACGTGTTTGTGCATGTATGATATTGTATGGATCTCAGTCCGGTGGATAATCACGATCTATTCGTTCCCGCATTAAGTCATAATCATATTCAAGTGATTCCTCCCCACTGTAAATTAAATCTCCACATGCATCATCACTGTCATTAGAATCTGTATGTGTAACATGATCTTTACTATCTCGTTTTCGCTTATTCCCAATCTGGTTGTCTATCTGATCAGCTGAATGTCCACGTAGACCATCATTCAAGTTATGTCAACCACCACCACATTGCGGCCCATCTAACGACATTTGTCCACAAACGTCAATATCACCTATGCGAGAACCCCCTCTATGACCCATTTCTAGTATTGTTACAGTATCTAAGAAGGTTTCATCATCAAATGTCCCAACCAACTCGACGGGCCTCTCATCTCGACATATAATCGCCAAATCTACACAATCTGTGGCAAAAGTTTCCTTTTGCTCTATTGACATATACATATTTAGGCCATGATTTGATAACATCGCCTGTTTAAATCTACCCAAGCTTTCATCGTTGTCCACACGAACAGGAGGCATTCTACCTTGCGTGAACACCTCGTCCCTGCTTCGAAGCCAATATATCAACACAATGTTTCTTCCGGATACGCTACTGTCACAACCTTTAACTATTTTCCCGATCAAATCCGCATATCCATCCTTCTCACGTATGTTTACACATCTCGCATACATATCCTTTGCAACTTTAAAATGCCACGTTCCACAATCGAGGCATTCCCATTCTCCAACAATAAGCAGAATAGTGTTGTCCATTAAGCATGACCTACAAAGAAAAACACTTATTCTCGTCAAATAGACAACATTCCCCCTTGTCTACAGGTATTATTTATTATGTCCACATTGCACACGCTATTGTCCACTCAAACTAAATGGTTCCTCCACATAACACACGCTATTGTCCACTCCAACTAAATGGTTCTTCCCAAACCGTTACCTAAATTATAAATATATGGACACCTCAGTAACGTAAACCCTAATCGCAGCTTCCAATCGCCTAACATTCTTCAAATGTAAACCAACTCGACGTACCCAAAAACCTAAACATACTGAATATCTTGTTTACAAAGGTTACTCATGATTATGTTGTTAAACACAGCAAAATTTTAAAATTTATGCTGCTGACCACGGAACCCCAGTACGATGTCCACAAGTTATTTCTTACTGATAAAAGCAAAAAACATCATATATGCCATAAATGTACCTTCTATCTCACAAATATTCGGTTGTTCGTAGGTGGAACTGCCATTAATGACCCACAGCCGAAGCTTTCGTTTAAGAGAGGTTTCGATTTTAATTAGAAATATTTAATTCAAGCTTAACACATCTAATCATCATTATGGCAGCATTTATTACTCTTTATTATACCCATTGCATTTTATCGCGCCAAAAATTTCGGATGGTTGCGTCGAAGGGCAAAAAAGTCTTTCATCCCATGCCAAATCATCACGGTTAGCGAGCTAATAGTAACAATAAGCTATTATGGCATTTTTACTAAGACTTTCATTATTTATTATGGTACTTACCATAAATCTCCCGAAAAAAAATTAAATGGTTGACAAATTTATACAAAACTAGAGATAAACAAATCTTTGCCTATAAAGAGAGCTTAAAACTCTATAAAGAGATTTTTTAAGAGCCGAAAAAGAAAGGAAAGAAAAAGTCACAGCCACGAGAAGGAAACAGATTTATATATAATTGAAATGAAATATATATGTGACGACGGCTAGTTGTTGAGACCGATTACCAAAACCACACCCATAGGCCTTCTTCTTCGCCCTCCTGTGAGATGAAAGTGTCCGTTTCCTGCTCTTCACACCGGATAAGCCAGAGGCTCAAGCTCCTCTAACCAACAACGGATTGGAGCTTCCCTATGGCGAAACAGAATCACAAGGATCGAGGCGTTTCCGAAGTCGCAATTCCTTCTGGGTTGAACCGGATCAGGACTCGCTTAGCTCCATCAGGTCCTATACCTGAAGATTCCGCTGATATTGTTCCTTTAAACCCTAAGCAGAAGAGTATTATTCCTCGTGGACATCGTCTTACCACTGCCTCTTCGAAACATGGTTTTGATTTCTCTCTTTTTTCATATGATCGCTGGTGATCGGTTCTCAGTTAACTCTCTGTTTTATTTCAGAGCGTAAAGGAAAAAAGTTGTCCAGGTGGCTCGCTTCCTATAAACCCAAGCATTCTAGGAACTCCTCAAAAGATGGTTGCTCCACTACTGAGGTTCGAAATTTGCTTTTAATGTTCCATGAAAGGGTGTTTATGGTTAAATTGAATGCCTTTGCTGACAGGATGTTAACATAGAAGTCGTCAAGACTTGTGATAAAGATGAAGAGAGGATGATCAAACTCTCTGAAACTAATCTTTCCTCTTGCAAGGTTTCAATGGGTGTAAAGAGCTTCTCCCATGAATTAGGTCCAAGGGGTGGTGTTCCAATTCCCCACCCTCGTCCTCACAGCTACAACGATCTCAAGGTAAGACGTTAGGTGCTTTTTTAATCACTTTTTGCTTTGATAAACTAATTTTTAAAAAATCCTAAATGAGGAGGTCCTAGTTTCCCATAAATCTAATTACTCATTCTTGGGGGTACAGTTATGTTACTTAGTTAGTTAGCTTTTTTTTCTTCTACTTGATATTCAGGAACTTCTAGGCTCACTTAACTCAAGATTTGATGTTGCTAAAGAGATTGTGGATAAGAAGCTGCATGACTTTGTCATAGATGTGAAAGAGGCAATGGAGAAAATTGAACCATCATGTCCTGATGATCGAGAAATGGCAGAGGAGTTATTAAACTTGGCTCGGTCATGTATTGAGATGACATCTGCCCAACTTCGTGGTACATGTGAATCTATTGTCCAAGACTTAGCTAGAAAAAGGAAACAGTGCCAAGCAGGAGTTGTGAAATGGTTATTTTCTCAGTTGCTTTTTATATTGACTCATTGTACAAGAGTTGTGATGTTTCAGAAGGAGACTGAGCCAATTGATGAGAATTCCTTCCGAAAATTTAAGGATTGTTTAGATAGTATCCCTGCTCTGGAGACAAATTGGGTTTCCACTTCTAGAGTTGATGATTCTACATATCAAAGGAGTGAAGCTGAAAAAAAAATTAAAAGACGGAACACAGAATCTTTGGAGTCACTCTGCTATGCGATACCAGATGATCATATTGCTGCTAAAGAAGATTCCCCAGCTCAGAAACAGAGACTTACACTGCAGAAACCACAGTTTGATAGTAAAGTGGCAGAACAAAGATTTTATATAAGTGATGAGTTACATGAGCATCAAGATAATATAGCAGATGAGCCTGAAAAAGAGTTTTCTGGATCTGATTCTGTAATCTGTAGGATATGTGAGGAAGAAGTTCCTCTCTCCCAGCTGGAACCACACTCTTACATATGTGCATACGCAGATAAATGTGAAATAAATTGTTTGGATGTCGATGAGCGCCTTCTGAAACTTGAGGAGATACTGGAACAAATAATTGATTCACGAAGTTTAAATTCCTTTGCTCAAGTTGGTGGCCTTGAAAACTCTGTCTTGCAGAAACCTGGAGTTGCATCTGAAGGTTGTTCTCCCAAGATAAATGAGTGGCGGAACAAAGGTGTAGAGGGAATGTTTGAGGATCTGCATGAGATGGACACTGCCTTCATAGACGAGTCTTACACATATCCTTTTAACCTAAGGAGCCACGTGGGGGCTAAACTTTGTAATCATGGCACTTCATCATCAACTGGTAGCGTCACATCAGTATCTTCAACAAATACACCCAGAACAAGTCACTTTGATTCATATTGGCTAGAGCGGCATAGTCCAGAGCAAGAGGATCTTCAACTGGTTAGTTGTCTCATGTCTGTTTCAGTACAGTACCTTTTTAGGTGGATTAGGTATAGATTTGACATTATGTTGCTGCATTTTTTACTACTTTTCCCTGCCGTATCCATTCTTAGACATTTATTCAATCATATCCGGATGAATTTAGGAATATAAATAGGTTGAAAACAAACATGTGTAGTTGCCAGAATCTTAAAATCCTTAATGTTTGATCAAAAAGATTTTAGATACTTCAAGTTTTGCAAGTCTTACTGATGCCATTGATGGGTTCTCCTCACTTTTAGAAGCGTAATACTCTATTTTTGCTTCTATCCTTTTGTCAATCTTTTAGATGATGGACCTTTCTGATATTGCTCGCTGTGGAGCAAGCACAGATCTCTCCAAAGAGGGGTCGTCTGACTATCTGCTTGCCTGCATGCAAGACATACAAGTTGTCTTGAAGCAGGGCACGCTCAAAGCACTAGTAATAGATACTTTTGGGGGGAGGATCGAGAAACTTCTCTGGTAAATTCAGTGTGTTATAAAAAGCTAACTGCTGTGTTCATCATGTTAGTAATGTTAACTCTGATCGATCTGCAGCGAGAAATACTTATATGCTTGTGAATTGATTGGTGATAAAAGTTCATCGGGTAATATAAAAGAGAGTGAAATTGTCTTGGAGCATGTATCGCAAGGTTGCACCAGTTCTACTCCGCAATTACTGCAGAAAGATAGGATAAGCATTGATGACTTTGAGATCATCAAACCAATAAGCAGAGGTGCCTATGGCAAAGTCTTCCTTGCACGCAAAAGAACGACAGGGGACTTTTTTGCAATAAAGGTAGATGCATTTTCTTTTTGCTTCGTTGCAGATTTGGTGTTTATTTTGCTTTCTGTAGTTTCTAATATGCGCAGTGTTGCAAACCAAATATTACCGTGACAAAAATAAAATGTAAACTAATGACGAACTATCTAAGAGAAGAATACATGTTGCAGAAAAGTTGATATTAAGAATTCTCTGCTAAGACTAAGATAAGAAAACTGTTTCAGGAAATATATTGAAGATCTACTATTCTACTTTCGTGTTTAGTTATATAGATTAAAATACACTCTTTTTTTGTTTGTGTCTAAACGTCGTTCCAATCATGTATGCCACTAGGGGTTTGTTAGTCGTATCTTAGACGACCTTTTTGTTGGTGCCATATAGTACAGAGTTCTCTGAATGACAACACTCTGCGATTGAATTGTTGGTTATGAAAATTCCTCTTGAAAAGCTCATAGAAGTGTATCAACTTATCCAGAGACACTTTCTTCACGTCGTATTACTTCATACAGGTACTCAAGAAATTGGATATGATAAGGAAGAATGATATTGAGCGGATACTAGAAGAGAGAAATATACTAATAACTGTCAGATACCCCTTTGTGGTAAACATTTCACCTCTTTGCCACTGTCCAGTTTCCAGCCAAAATATTCTTTCACCCCTGATCTACTAGTGCAGGTTCGGTTTTTTTATTCATTCACCTGCAGAGATAATCTTTACTTGGTAATGGAATATCTTAATGGCGGTGATCTATACTCTCTACTCCAGAAAGTTGGCTGTCTTGAAGAGGACATTGCTCGTGTTTATATTGCAGAACTGGTTAGTTGAAGGCTCCATATGCATAGTATTCGTAAATGTGTTAATATTTTGAGGAAAGTGAACAGTTATCGTTAATCTCAGGTTCTTGCGCTGGAGTACCTCCATTCTCAAAATATTGTGCATCGTGATCTGAAGCCTGATAACCTTTTAATCGCCCAGAATGGGCACATCAAGGTCTGTTTAAGCTTTCATGTACCCAATATTTTCTTGCAGTGTGATGGTCAAATCTTTTTTCCTGGGTGCATACAAAAATAATGTTAAAGATGTGTTCCACTTTGACTTATTGAAAGGAGAGTACTATGCATTAGAGTGGCAAACACAGATTGTATTTTCACGTATTTCATATGCTAGTTCTGTTTATCATTTCGACTTTTGAAGTAGTTTTTTCTGCTGTTTAACCATCGAACTTATTCTTATCTTCATCGCCAGCTAACAGACTTTGGGCTGTCAAAGATAGGTCTTATAAACAATACAATTGATTTATCTGGCCATGAGTTAGATGCATCTCCAAGAAAAACTTCTCATCATTTTCAAAAAAACCAAGAAGAAGAAAGCACTCGGCATTCAGCTGTGGGGACACCTGACTACTTAGCGCCGGAGATTCTTCTTGGAACTGAACATGGTATTGGATACAATGTTCGGCATTGGCTTTTATAAAGAATGAGGAAATTTATTTACCTTGGATTTCTTGCAGGTTATGCCGCAGATTGGTGGTCTGTGGGAATCATCTTATTTGAATTACTAACAGGAATTCCACCATTCACAGCTGCCCGTCCAGAGGTGCTTACTTTAAATTACTGCTGGACTTTCAAGCATGGATTTTCCTGAATAGCTAGTTCTTGGGCTGCCAGCATGTTTTGAAATCATAAAAGCTTAGTGGTATCATAGTCATCTATTTGGTCATTGCAGTCCAATCTTCGCTAGGCATCATAAACATATATACAGAAATCTGATTGGTATAGCAGCATATAGGTGATTGTGGGTTTACCATTTTTGGAACTTGATAACTGAGAATTTCATATGCATATATCTGATCAAACCATAGTAACTGTAGATGTCCTTCCTAGCAAAGTTCTCCTAATGTAGTTGTGATAAGTACACAAAATCTAGTTTTAAATGGGGTTTGCAATCCATCACAGACTCACATTTTAAAGTGTGCTGTACAGATAATATTTGACAACATCCTCAATGGAAAAATGCCCTGGCCAGATGTGCCTGGTGAAATGTCGTATGAAGCTCAGGATTTAATTAATAGGTTTGTGTTGAGGATTCTTTTTGCATCAATAAGCATACTACAGTTTCTGCTTTTTGGTTACCTACAACATCAGCTGATTTCTAGGCTTTATCCTGGTCGGCTTTTACTGTTAAATTGATGTTACATTGGGGTACTTAGACTAATAGAATCATCTTATATATTGCCTATTCCAAATTCGAGATAATTATTGTAATCATTGTACATATAATTGCTGTATAGGGTTTGCCATGTTACTAGTTTCGCCCATAATCATATAGATTCATTTTCTTTCTTTTAATAGGTTACTTGTCCATGAACCGGAAAAGCGACTGGGAGCGAATGGGGCTGCAGAGGTTCCGTCAATTCTCCCTTTACTTTATTTGTTGTGGCCACAGAATTACGAAACAAAAGGGTCCTAAAAGCATGCTACAGCAGCAGGATACTGTTGCTCTTGTCATTGCTAAAATCCACAGTAACAGCTATCTGTTTCATTTTCAGGTAAAGTCACATCCATTCTTTCAAGGAGTTGACTGGGAGAATCTTTCTTTACAAAAGGTAAGAACTCATGGGGCACCTCTTTCTGCATTCTAGACATATTTGATTGTTTCATTGAATCATGCGCTATTAAGTCTTCACAAGCCCACAATAGACATTCTAACTGACATTTCTGTTCTTGCTTTTCGGCAGGCTGCCTTTGTACCAGAGCCTGAAAGCATAGATGACACAAGCTATTTCGTGTCACGGCTCAGTGAAAAGAGTTCCAGTGATACTGAAACTGAAAACAACAGCGAGTTGTATCCAAATTCAGGAAACGAGGTAAGCATCTAGAAACTCGCATCCTTTTCTCTTTAGGTTGCAATCATCGAATCTATAGCAAACCTGTTTGTCCTGGATTTGTTGTGTTTTAAGTTGGATGAGTGTACCAACCTGGAGAAGTTTGATTCTCAACCTTATGATCTCTCGCTCATTAACTTCTCTTTTAAGGTAAACTCGCTGCTTCAACCTTTTCACGGTTATTAATTTACCAAATTATAAGAGGATTTTATTATGGATGCAGAATTTATCACAATTGGCTTCAATCAATCATGATGTGCTATTGCAAAAGGATCCATCCAAAGGAGGATGCTCGCCATTTAATAGCCATGGAGCGTCGTAGAGCGTTGCTACAATCGTCAAAGCTGGCTTGGCTTGGTTTGTCCACTGTCCGCTTTGACTGTTGTGGCTGCTGCTTCTATTGCTGAAATTGTAACCTCAGTGTTTTGGGTATTTTCTGTTATGCAGTTTTTGTCATAAAATCATTTGATTATCATTTCAAATGTAAATCCAAATATTATCCAAGTGGAAGCAACACTCACACATACACATTTGTATCAGCTCTGTGTTTGTGAGTCTGATCAAAATAAGCGACAGCTTTGGTTACTGAATTATGGACCATCAGAAAAACAAGTCCTAGTTTTTTTTTATGCCCCACGGAATATCTTTTCCATCGACCTATAACAATTTAACTCTAATTAGTCCATAGATACCGTGGGTAGTATGAAAAAGAGTAAGCGGTGTACCGTGTTGGTCCGGGCCGATTCTATACGCTAATCTAAAAAATTGTGTTCTCGTAGTATTAAAAGAAAGATTGTGCCTTAAAAAGTATTTGTGCCATAAAATTGGGCCAATTATTTTTTGGACCTTTGGCATTGAATTCCCTAACCTACCCTCCAGACAACTGTATAGTAGTTGTTATGCTTGCTATTTTTTCTATATGTCAAGTCTTGTGGCTCATGCCATTCATTTGTTATCATATCAACATTAATAACACTTTAAACAAACAAACAAAAACGTTAATAACATCTAAATAAGTAAAATGCAAAAATTAGTTTATTAACAAAATAGAGAAATAAAAATACACCGTAACTTATACAATACATGGTTGATTTCAGTAGCCCTAAGCTTTGTACATCCAACTTTTTTTTCTTTGAACTGTGGAGCTTCTTTATTTTTCACATGAACTTAGACATCTCTTTAGCCTATCCCAACTACTCATTCTTATTGATTTACCTCTAGGCGATTTACAAGCCTAATACCAAATCGCGTTTTGGTTTAAATTTAACCCAATTATTAACCCAAATTTTACCTAATACCAACTTTTAACAATTTTGTACTTAATTTTAGCACGTGATATTAAAAAAAAAAAAAGAGAAAGTTTGGGTGGGTGGGCGATTAGGTATTTCATGATCTCTGTATAATCGCCGCAGGTTGAAGACTTCTTTCACCGAAGATTGGACCGGAGATTGCGCCGGATATGACAAGAAAATGACGTTGAAGCCTTGTTCTAATTTCACATTACATTTGGACATGATTGTTCGAAGTGGCTTTATGTCTTAGTATCAGCTTTTCTTCTTGTGTGCGTGCGTATACAACCTTTGGTTTTTTTGCATTTCGAAAGAACATTAGCTCACTTACAGGATTGTCTCTGTATAATAGTCTCAAAGACTTCAAGTTCAACAACATGCATAAATGGATTTTTTTTAACCCTGGTATCCGGAGCATTCCGACTAAGTACAAAACGTTCGCAGTCGCCAAAGATATCCAGGAAGACAGCCGAAATTCACCTCATTTTAATTGACGGTGAGAAATGGATCTTTTTAGGTCTTGTGTTATCTTATGTTTCTATATTGCAACCTGCAACTATGCTATATGTAGTTAGGATTACTCTAGTTAGTCGTATAAGCTCGTTACTTGCTGTTTTCACTGCTAAAAGGCCAATCTTTAATCAATTTTTGGTGTAATACAAAAGAGTTTATACACTAACCTGATGGATTTATGCATTTTGTTCAGAGTTGGATTGAACTTATTCTGTTTAGTAAGATTTCTTCATTCGATAAAGAAAAAAGAGGAACAATTCTATTTAAATCTTTAATCAAAACTAATACGTTCAGTATTGTAAGTAGTGACATTTCAATCAAGTCACAGAAGCTGATACTCTTAAGTCTTCACAGAGGAATACGAGTTATAGATTGATCAAAATCCTCCGTAACCCATTTTCCAAATCATTCGATAAAGAAAAAGAGGAGCAATACTATTTAATCTTTTATCAAAACCAATAGAGAGTGGTCCAAGGCTGGTCCGAGACTTAAAAAAAACAACGAAATCCGAGACACATAGCAACAATATCCGAGAGAAAAGAAAGTGGTCCAAATCCGACAATACCCGAGACCATAACAAAAACTACAAAGACTCAAGTATGACTTGTTTGTGATGGTTGTGTAAGCTCTAGCACTTGTGATGGCGCATGACTTACACTTGCTGAAGCGTCCTGATACATTGAACAAACAAAAATACAACACAAATCAGAAACGCATGATTTACAGTTAATAATCATATATTGAATCTTACATCGGAGTCATCATATCGATGCCTTTTGCGAGGGTGAACCATGCAGTCTGTTGCATTGTGACCTGCTCCACCACATGATTTACAGTGAATAATCCGTCCAACTCGTCCTAATGAATGTGACTGCGATTGTGAAGGTTGTGGCTTCTTCTTTGGTAATTCGTTTTTGCCCTTCTTTCTTTCAAATTCATTCTTCTTTTTCTTCTTCTTCCTACCCGGAAGCACAGCTGCAGGTGGAGCAACCATCAGAGTGTAGTCACCAGTCATCCAAAATCGTGCACCTTAAACGGGATTCATTGTAGTAATGTAGGTTTCTCTCCACATAAATGTTGAAAAGCATGTAGATACATAATTTTCGACATTCAATTTATGGTCGATGATAGCTCTGTAAGAATGCTCACAAGGTATTCCAGTTATCTGCCATTTGCCACAAGAACACTTATACCTCGTTAGATTGACACTAAACAAATTTCCTTCCAAATGTACCTCAAAGAGTCGGAAAGATGTTGTGTATGTCTTGCATTTGTCTGCATAATCTTTAATTGAGACAAGTAGGTCCTTCACATATTTAGTGAACTCGCCTTGGTAATTTTCTGACTTTTTATTCCTTTTACTCATCCTCTCCATCACTTGTCTTTTAATCATCTCAAGCATAGACACTAAAGCCTCGACTCTAGTTTTGGTGATTGATGCGTTGAATAACTTCATTGCATTGTTATCCACGTTCTCACAACAATTCTTGGTTTAGGTTTCTCTTTCAAAACATCATCATAAAGAGATAAATTATAATCTTTTATCTTCTTTAAAGTGGCTTCAAAATTTGTTTAGTTGTAGCTTCAAGCAAGTCTCCATACAAGTGGTTTCAACATGTCTTTATTTGCATGGTTTTTTTTCAAGTTGTCAATAATGTGTTTAACACATCTTCGATGTTCAACTTTTGGCAACTCTTCTTGTAACACACGTATAAGACCCTGAAAAATAAAACAAATTAAAACAAGTGTAAAAGAACCAAGTCTGTAGGATAAGGGCCCGACGCCCCAGGCCCAATAGGACCAAGCCCATGACCAAAGCCTACCGACGCGCAGCCCATCTCGCTGAGTCGACGAAGCGCGTGGAACTGCCGCAGAAACAATACACCTAAACTCCCTCTAGCTCGGTGAACAGTGGCCTACGAGCTGACTCGCCGGATGAACAGAACGCCTAGTTAACTGCCCTGCAATGATGACGAAGAAAGTATAAATAAGGAGTGGACCCGAAGTGAAAAGGGGTTGACATTGATAGAGAGAAAGCTTTAGAGAGAAGAAGAGAGAACATATCGACGACCTGACTTCTTTCGTGATTGTATCGACGACCTGACTTCTTTCTTGAGTGTATCGACTACCTGAGATTATTCATAACATCTTTAAGCGCGTCGGATTTGTCGACGCGCCTCTCACTGTTTCATTTGTAATTCTCTTTATCAAATACGAACTCAAATCTTTCGATCGACGATCCTAGATTCAAAAATTGGCAACTCCACTGGGGACTATTTGATAAAGAAAAACCACCGCTCAAGACGCACCAAGAATGTGGCTACCACAAGCAACGCAGATGAGTATGTACATGTCAAAGATATTACGCACCTTAACGTTCAAAACGTCAAAACCGCCGACCCAAAGACGCCGACTGGACCACTGAATGAAATCCCAGGAGTACCCACACAAGAAGAGACGAATCGGACGCTAATGCATCGATTAGAGGAGCAAGAAAACGAGTCTCGCCAACTAAGAAGCAAACTCAAAGCGGTGATGACAGCGAGCCGCGGTAGAAGTCCTGAACAGAAACCTCTTCGGAACGACGGACGCATCGACACCAATCACGGAAACCCATCAGGATCGAGGCTCGGATCAACGCGAAGACACAACAACAAACCAAAATCTCTCCAGCCCAAACGACGAGATAAAGGCGCTAAAGTTCCAGCTGCAAGAGATGAGCTCGCTAGTCCATAGGGCAACTAGCTCGGCCCCGGAAATTGAGCGAGTCGTCGAAGAAATTCAACAAACCCCATTCACCAGGAGGATAACCAAGACCAAAATAAAGCATACCGCAAAGATTAAGTTCCCAACGTTTGAAGGAAACGCGGGCCCGACTCATTATATGACAGCTTTCACCATCGCGATGGGGCGCGCCCAATTCACCGACGAGGAAAGGGACACCGGACTCTGCCAGTTGTTTGTGGAAAACTTGGGCGGCGCCGCGCTCTCCTAGTTCTCCCACCTCGAAGGTAGATCCATCGTCAATTTCCAGCAGCTGTCGACGGCCTTCGTCAAACACTATTGCATGTTCATAGAGAAGAAGACGTTCACCGCCGATCTATGGTTGCTAAGCCAGGGCCCGCGCGAATCCCTCAGGACGTTTGTAAAGCGGTACAAAGAAGTGGTTCCAATGCTAGCAATCGCTGACGAGGCCGCTATCGCCGCACTGAGAAACGCCTTATGGTACGAGTCTCGGTTCTGCGAAGAGCTGCTGTTAAATCAACCTCAGACGCTAGAGGACGCCTTGCATAGGGCCAATCACTTCATCGAGATGGAGGAAGAGAAGGCCCCGATGGCCCGAAAGCACACCAAAGCCTACCATGGAAAAGAAAAAGAAGAACGGGTCGAGCCTCGTCAGTTTTACAAAAGCCACGCAAAGCAAAACAAAGGAAAGCGGAACACAAACTACCTCGTCGAAGAACGCAGACCGCCAACATATCAGAGGCGGGAAGACGATAAGAATGCCTACTGAAATTTTCATAATCGAGAGGGGCACAGCACGTCCGACTGTCGTCATTTAAAGGATACACTGCTCAAGAAGTACCACGAAAACCGAGGGCGCGACGGAAAAAGATGACCCAACCAGTATCTATCGCGTAACCACAGGGAGCGCTCGTAAAACTGCCCTCCGAATCAAGATCGCGAAGGGGGCGGTAGGCCGCAGAGGCAACCACTCGACGAAGACATGTCCCTGTCGCACCAATGCAACAATANCGAAGACGTTTCCCCCCCCCCCCCCACGACGACGGATAAATGTCATCCTGGGTGGACTCGAATGACGCGGGGACAACATACGATCCGCCACGAGGACGGACCACTTGGTTCTAAACACAAGAGGCGCAACGATCAGCAAGAAAATGAGATACAAACCAATTCGGTTCACCGTCAATGATCTGATCGGGCTCGACGGCATACGAAAGGATTTTATCCTCATCGAACTCATAATCATAGACTGCAAAGTGACACGAATCTTCGTCGACACTGGCAGCTCTGTTGACATAATATTTAAGAGCACCCTCCAGAAAATGGGGATTGGCAAAGAAGCCATAAAAAAACCACGTAGTCGCTCACTAGCTTTAGCAGCAACTCAGTTGAAACCGTCAGGACTATTAAACTCCTGGTAAGAGCCGGAGGAAGCGCCACTACGACCAAATTCCAAGTAGTCGACGAGCATCCAATCTTCAACGCATTCTTAGGGACCCCATGACTCGCAGCAACCAAGGCGGCGGTTTCAATCTTCCACCAGTGCGTCAAAATACCAATGGCGATAGGAATGGTCACGCTCACAAGTAAACAAAGAGCGGCAAGAACGTGCTTCATCGCTGAGCATAAGGCTCGTAAAAGCGCTGAGCTATAGCAGCTACAGCTGGGGCGCACTGAGAGACCCAACGTCCCTAAAGAACGAGAGGATTTGCACTGCAAAACTATCGATCAAGTTAACATAGACGCACAAAGTCCAGATCGGTGCGTTGGGGTCGGTCACGAGCTCGATGAGACGATTAGAGAAAAACTGATCGCGTTCCTCAAAGAAAACTCTAACTTATTCGCTTGGTTGCTGGAATCCATGACGGGAATTGACCCCAATATTACGTGCCACGAGTTAAACGTCAACCCGATGTTCAAGCCAATTAGACAAAAGCACCGTAAACTAGGTCCAGAACAAGCACATGTGGTGAACGGCGAGGTGGAAAAGCTACTGGGGCCGGGTCCATTACTGATGTCAAATACCTGGAGTGGCTGGAAAACCCCATCGTGGTAAAAAAGAAGAACGGAAAATGGCAGGTCTGCATCGACTTCACAGATCTGAAAAAAGCTTTCCCAAAAGACAGCTACCCGCTACCGCACATAGACCGCCGGGAACGAATTACTATCCTTTATGGACGCCTTTTCATGCTAAAACCAAATAGCGATGCATCTCGACGACAGGGACAAAATGGCCTTCATCACTGATAAAGGATGTACTGCTACCGCGTCATGCCATTTGGACTGAAAAACACAGGCGCAACGTATCAAAGACTGGTCAACCGAATGTTCGCCGATCTACTATGAACGTCGATGGAGGTATACATCAACGATATGCTCATCAAATCGTCATCCAAGACGGACCACATGGAGCATCTACGCTCCTGGTTCGCCATCCTTAACCAATACGGGATGAAGCTAAACCCCACCAAGTGCACGTTTGGCGTAACCTCTGGCGAGTTCCTCGGCTACATGATCACCTAGAGAGGGATAGAGGAGAATCCAAAGAAGATCAAGGCCCTCATCGACCTTCCCTCACCGAAAAGCACACACGAAGTCCAGCGCCTAACCGGGCGCGTCGCGGCGCTCAACAGGTTTATCTCGCGATCGACCGATAGATGTCTCCCCTTTTATCAGTTGCTGCGCGGTAACAAGAGGTTCGACTGGGACGAAAAATGCGAGCAAGCATTTAAGGAATTGAAGGAGTATTTATCCACGCTGTCCATATTGGCGAAGCCCAAAGACGGAGAAACCCTCTACCTCTACATATTGGTGTCCACGACAGTAGTTATCAGCGTGCTCGTTAGAGAGGATCGCGACGAGCAGCGTCTAATATTCTACACCAGCAAAACCCTCGACGGTGCGAAGATTCGGTACCCCACCTTAGAGAAGTTGGCCTACACCATCGTTATCACCACCAGGAAACTTCGACCCTACTTCCAGTCGCACTCCATCGCAGTCTTGACAACCCACCCACTACACGCCATATTGCACAGCCCAAACCAGTCGGGAAGGATGGCAAAGTGGGCTATCGAGCTCAGCGAATATGACATCAACTTCAGAGGGCGGACAAGCGCAAAATCTCAAGTATTGGCAGACTTCATCACCGAGCTTCCACCAGAGTTAATCGAAGGCGTCGAAGCACCCCAAATATGGACATTACACGTCGACAGATCCTCTTGTTGGGGGGGGGGGGGATCAGGAGTCGGGATACGTCTAGAATCCCCAGAAGGTGAAATTCTAGAGCAATCTTTCCGTCTTGGCTTCAATGCATCAAACAACATATCAGAATATGAGGCGATCATAGCAGGGCTCAAGCTAGCAAAAGGCATCGGGGAGACGCATATTCGGGCATTTTGTGACTCACAACTCGTCGCGAGCCAGTATCTTCGCGTCGTCTAAACCTAGCCAGGCAACTGGAGTACTTCGAGATCGTCAAAATCTCGAGATGTAAGAACAAAATAGCAGACGTGTTGGCCACCATAGCCTCTTCAAGCGACTCCAGTTTACGACACACCATCCCAGTCGAAGAAATCTAGAAGCCCAACATAAGTCTTGACCTCGTCTATTTCATCGACAACCACAACATCGCAGAAAACAACGTCGAATTCGGAGCAGACCACGAAGCTCCCGCTACCGACTGGCGTGATGAGATCAAGCTTTACATAGCAGATGGAACCCAACCCACTGACAAGTGGGCAGAAAGGCGACTAAAATCCAAGGCTGCTCACTATATGATGATAGACGGACACCTGCTGAGACGAGACTCAACCGACATCTTGCTAACATGCCCAAGCTCCAAAGAAACAGAGCGCATCATTCGTGAAACACATGACAGTGCGGGGGCAATCACTCCAACGGACGAGCCTTGGCACTGAAGATCAAGAAGCATGGCCATTTCTGGCCCACCATGATAGCCGACTGCCACAAATACGCCCTGAAATGCGAATAATGCCAACGTCACGCCCCGAACTTCCACCAACCAACATAGCTCATGCGTAGTTTGGCGTCGCCCTACCCCTTTATGCGATGGGCAATGGACATCATCGGGCCAATGCCCTCTTCCCGCGGACAAAAATTCCTCCTTGTCATGACGAACTACTTCACCAAGTAGGTCGAGGCCAAATCTTACGCCAAAATACATGACACCCAGGTACAGAACTTCGTCTGGAAATACATCATATGTAGGCATGGACTACCCTACTAGATCGTCACAGACAAGGGGATGCAGTTATGTTCTCAACAATTCGAAAACTTCTGCGCAAAATGGAAGATTCGACTAAGCCATTCAACATCGCGGCATCCACATGGAAGCGGTCAAGCCGAAGCAACCAACAAAACCATCTTCGACAGCCTAAAAAAGAGACTGGAGTAGAAGAAGGGAATATGGGCCGACGAGCTGGATCGAGTCCTATGGTCGCACCAAACAACGCCGAGAAGAGCAACGAACTAAACTCCCTTCTCCCTGGCTCAGGGTATCGAGGCGATGGTGCCCTCCAAAGTCAACGTTTACAGCCTTAGAAGACTAAAACTCCCCGAGAATAGTGACGTTAACGACATGATGCTACATGATCGTCTCGACAAAGCAAAAGAATCCCGTGACAGAGCTCTCCTACGCATCCAAAATTACCAGCAAGCCGCGGCATGATACTACAACAAGAACATGAATGTCCGATGGTTCGGCAAAGGCGACTTAGTCCTACGCCACGTCTTCGAAAACACAAAGGAGTACAGAGCAGGCAAGCTCATTGTGAAATGGGAAGGTCCCTACCAAGTCACCAAAATCGTCAAATCGGGTGTCAACCAGCTAGCCGACCTAGATGGAACGATGAAACCACGCTCCTCGAATGCACGCAACCTCAAGCTCTACCACAACTAACTCAGGTATGGACGCACCACGAACTACGAATGGCTTGATCCCTCTATAATGGGTACGTAGGCAGCCCGAAATAAGGGTCCAGCTATGACAAAAAATTTTTTTTTCCCTTTTTTCCTTATTGTCGATCTTAAGGGGGAGGGGATAGACGCCCTCATTACCCTCCATTATTCAATAACAATTCCATCATATCAGACTTTTCACAAAAACAAAAAGCCGAGATCAATCTCGCCGAGGCAACCCTCGTGAAAACAAACAAAAGTCAATATCAATCTCACCGAGGCAACGCTCGTAAAAAACAAACAAAAGCCAAGATCAGCCTCGCCGAGGCAACCCTCGAAAAATCAAATAATGCCGAGCCTTGGCTCGCAGTGACGTTCTAGCTAAACGCTCACTATGGGAATAAGGAACAATTAAGCAATGATACTTGCACCCGAAAAGCCGAGCAATAGACTCGCATTTTCCAGCGCGCGATGATCACCTCATAAGCCGAGTCCAGACTCGCAGGATCGTCGATGACCTGGAATACACAGGAGAAGCTCAGGCTAATATAGCCTCGCACCTACACGAACGAAACACAAATGGCCGTAATAAAATAGAAGTACGAAAGAAATCGCGAAGAGCCTAAAATGGGAAATTTTCATTAATACTAGAGGAGTTTACAAGCCGCGACAGCGGAAAAAATGAGATAAGCTTACAAACAAAATAGAAAAATGAGAGGAGAAAAACAGTCCTAAAAGGCCGCACTAAGCGACATCGTCATTTGCCCCACCAGCATTATTGGCCCCATCATTCGCCCCACCGTTGTTCGCCCTAGCAGGCTGAACCGACGAGTTCTGATCCTAGACAGGCTGAAGAATTTCCTCTAGACGCCTTGACGGACTGGCTAAGTTCTCGGCAGAAAGATCAACGACTGCGATCAAGTTCCTAGCTTCTTCCTTAGCCTTAAGCTGCTCAACGAGAGACTCGCGAAGAACATCCGGTACCACGCCACCAAAGCCGATCACCATGTCAAAAAGCTCCCTAACCTTCCTATAATAAGCAATGGCCTCATCTAGGGGACGAGCCTCGCGCATCCCTTCTAGATACTTGCGTACCTTTTCAAACCACGCATCGACGGATGCGGCTCAAGCTTTCTCAGCTTCCCCAACCGTCTCTCTGACCCGAAGATCGAGCTTTCTAAGGATATGCGACTTCTCCTTGTTCGCATTATTATATCGAGTTTCCAGTACACGGTTCTCGTCGCGAAGCCTCTTTAACTCGCATTCGAGCTCTTCGTTACGGGAAGCAAGCTCATCCCTCTAAATCTTCGTGGATTCGCACTCAACCTAGGCAGCTTTCATTTTCCCAGTCACTCTCTTAGCCAGCGCGTACGCATCCTTCGCTTGTGTATCGAGTGTTTCACCAACCGCGGCCAAATTTTTGGACGTCTCCTTTTCACTCCGATACAGCCCGGAGTGTTTGTCCACTTGTTCATGCAGAGCGATCAACGCCTCACGAGCCAATCACACCTTTAGCTTAAACCACCTGAACATGTGGTACGCCATCATTCCAGTCTACAAGAACATTCGTATGTCAGAACAGCTCGGCATAAGTCAGACATATATGCAAGAAAACTTATCCTGACGTATGACGCAGAGAAGTTATCAAACATCTCGTTTGACTTGTCCCGCGTGTCCGACTGATCGAAGGATCCCAAAGTGATCAACTGGCTCACTAATTCTCCGCAGGCCACGGGATCCTCGTGCATACGGAGAACATCGTCGTAATGGAAATTAAGGGGCGGCTTCTTGGCATTCTCTAAGTAACACGACCTGCCCCTTCGGGTTGTGCCTTCCTCCGCATCCGCGTCCTCCTCCTCTACCTCCCCATAATAAGAGCTGCTCCTCCTCTCATCCTCGGATACCCCACTCTCTTGCGTTTCGACCTAGACAATCGAACGATCCTCTACATGAGGCTCGTTGATGACTGTTTCAGCATTGACGACCAGAGGAACATCGGTGGGTATCTCGGTCATGGGAGGAGCGTCGATAGGCTCGTTGATTATTAGCTTCACATTGAAAGCCCTCTTTTGCGCTTTCACCTCGTCAGAAGCAGTCCTTTTTCTCTTAGGAGGAGTTTGGAGAATTCTTTTCCCGGATGCCTTCTCAAAAAGGTTATCCGCAACGGCCACCTTGGCAGATTTCTCTGCAGCAGCCGCAGCCTCAGTCGCCGTGCCATCGCCACCCTCGATCACCTTAGGGACTTTTACCGATCCCAACAGCTTTGCAGCAGCTTCAACCTGTTTCTTTAGAGTCGCAACTCTCAACTCCTCAACGAATGATGAGGCCATGTTCGTCGGACGAGGTACAGGGCAGTGATCCCAATCAACTGAAAAATATGAATTAGTAATGATACACGAAAAACAGTAGTAATAGACGCGATGAGTGGACATACCTCGAGCAAAAATCGACCAACACTCGCTGATCATCTTGCGAGTAATATCTTCCCACTGCATCACTCCCAGCGCTTGTATCTTCCTGATGTTGTCGAAAAAGCCAGGGGGAAAATTCTTGATAGGCAGGGGACGATCTGCAATAAACGACGAATTGGTTAGTGCAAACCGAAGAAAACACAGAGACAACGCGAAGCTCTACCAATACACATATTCCATCTCATGGAATAATCGTAGGCGCATGAATGGACAGACGCCTCGTTGACCTTTACAAAGAGCCATCGACGCTGTCGATCCCATATCTTCCTCGGCACCCCACCGATGACCTTGTTCTGATTCTTCCACGAAACATAGAACATCCCCATTTGATAGCGAACCTTGTTAACCACCCTCGTATTAGGAGAGATTCGCGCCGCGTCTGCAAAAAATTTCCCACAGACGTCGACGCTGACCTTTGCGGCTAAGACCAATATCCCAACCAGTATGCGAAACGACGCAACTGTATTATGGGAAATACTCATCTGACGCCGCACACAATAAGAGACGAAGACTTTCGGGAGAGGAAACCACAAACAAGCATCGTTGAAATAATCTTCAAACATGGCAAAGTAACCTTGCGGGGGCTCCCACGGTCTCTCTCTGGGACCCGGGATCCTAAAAACCAAGTTAGGGTCCTCGAAGCCGCATGCCTCGACATCTTCAAAAGGCACACCCTGGTCATGATCGAAGTCCCGACCCCAGTTATGTCGTCGATATCTCCAGGCGGAGCAGAAGAGGGGCTTTCCCTGTCTCGTCGGGGAACAAATGACTCTATAGTAGGGACTACAGCATCCCGCGTCGCGCCCCCACTCAAAGGGATCTCCTTCGTAATCCGCGCTTCAACGCGTCTTTCTGTGAATACTCTCGTTCTCACAAGAAGCGGGATCGAGTCGATCAGATCGTCCTGTGCAATATTGGTTCGGATCCCTTGCCTTGTCAACAGCGGAATCATATCAATGGGATCAACATAAGGAGACGATCTCAGGTTCACGGTCTGATCTCGCCGCTCTAACGGTTCTCCTCTAGACCTTTCGATCCTCGCATCACCGGACGACGTACTAGTCGTAGGTTCGGATCGACGAGGTGAGTCGCCTGCATATGATTCGATTCTAAGGCTCAATGATGCGTCTTTAGATGCACTAGTACCACTACCCATCTCGGGGTTCATCAGATCGCAGCCCATTGCATCGATATAAGAAAAGCAACCAATAGCTAGAGAGAGAAAGTAGAGAGAAGGGAGATCAAAGAAAATACATTGGTCAAGAATGCAAAGTGAAAATAATTAAGAAGCCAAGGGATATATATAGAGAAATGACCAGAAGTCAAGGCGTCCCAAGTAAGTTTAAACGGGAGACGAAGACACAACTGAAGAAAACAACCGGCAGACGAATCGGCAACAAGACAAGTGACCGGGAAATAATAGCTTCTCCACGAAGCCAACTGCCCTCGATATCAGCGCCAACCATTGGAGATGCCAGTTCATCATTCCGAGTCGCGTCTGGATAACGACGAAGCAGACGAAATCCTGACTTGGTCCGATAGGGCCAAAAAGACACATTGTGTCTAACGACCCGCACATACATTGGTCTCGTCGAACTGGGGGGGCTTATTGTACGATAAGAGCCCGACGCCCCAGGCCCAATAGGACCAAGCCCATGACCGAAGCCCACCGACGCGTGGCCCATCTCTCTGAGTCGACGAAGCGCGTGGAACTGCTGCAGAAACAGTACACCTAAACTTCCTCTAGCTCGGAGAACAGTGATCTACGAGCTGACTCATCGGATGAACAGAACACCTAGTTAACGGCCTCACAATGATGACGAAGCAAGTATAAATAAGGGGTGAACCCGAAGTGAAAAAGGGGTTGGCATTGATAGAGAGAGAAAGCTTTAGAGAGAAGAAGAGATAACATATCGACGACCTGATTTTTTTGGTGAGTGTATCGACGACCTGACTTCTTTCGTGAGTGTATCGAAGACCTGAGATTATTTATAACATTTTTAAGGGCGTTGGATTTGTCTACGCGCCTTTCACTGTTTCATTTGTAATTCTCTTTATCAAATAAGAACTCAAATCTTTCGATCGACGATCCTAGATTCAACAAAGTCCCAACATTAATATATATATATATATATA
>OVBE01000588.1:9121-47523 GCA_900406425.1 Iberis pinnata | reverse complement strand
ATTAAAATAATAATAAATAAAATAATAATAATAATAATAATAATAATAATAATAATAATAATAATAATAAAATTATTATTATTATTATTATTATTATTATTATTATTATTATTATAATTATTATAACTATATCCTGATACTGACTATAACAATATCCAACTTCTTTTGATACGTCCTGACGTTAGCTTCAAAATTAGTCGTGCGTAACTTTTGGAGGCACAATACCTCCATGCAAGATTATTAGGAGGACACAATTTAATGTGCCTTTCGCTTGGCCAAACATTTACACGTTGCACTGATAGGCGTCCTTGTCCTATATATGCAGATGGAGCTTTCCAAGTTTCACCAAGCACTTCGCCTGCATCTCCTGATGAGATGATAAGACCCACTACAAGCGAGAGGGACATAGTCTCTTCATCTTGTCCTCGTGAAGCTTCTTCAACTTTGTGTTGGTAGTCTTTAGCGACTGGTATTACGCTCCTCAGCCATCTCATTCATTATCTCACTCGCTGCATTGAGATGGTCGAGCTCCAATTTTGAGGAATGATCTAGTTAATCTATCTCCCTTTTATATGTTCAACTAGGGTGGTGAGGTCATAATTTAACTGCTCGAGAGTAGCAACTCTCTCTTTCTCGGTCTCTAACAAAACTTGGAAAATTACGACAAGACCGCTAATTGTGTGAACTTTTCCTCGTGAAAGAGTACAATTTGGTTGATTGTCGTAAATGTTTGAAAAAATATTTCTTGCTATGTAAGTCCTCAGCCAAATTTCTAGAAAATATTCAAGTACTAGTCCATCTCATTATTTTTTCGCCTTGTACTCTCCGCTAAATTGATTTAGTATGAGCTAGAAAGCCCTTATTTTTGTAGCGCCAACACCTTTCGCAAGGAAATGTCCCTGATCACCTCATACTTGGCCTCGTTATTAGAATTAAGAAGCGAAGCTTGATTGATTGCTTGTGGACTAATGTTACTTGGTTTTAACGCATTATAGTGGACAATTATGTCTGCTATTCTGTGTTCTCTGAGTATTTTTCTTGCAATTTTGGTATCTTTACAGATTTCTAGGTGTTCGGATCGATTCAGATTCAAAGTAACGATTTTATGAAAGTGAAGAATGAAGAGGTCAATCCGATACAGGACTGGTCTGATGTGATTCCAACAAACTACTCACAAGGAGATTCAACGGATGAAGATATATAGGAGATGCAAGACTTAGGAGAAGATCTCAAAGTAACAGATGGAGTGATCACTAGAGCTAAGGCTAAGGAGTTAGCTAAAGGAGTCAAGAGTTTACACAAGAGGATGCAGCTAGGGGACTCAACACTAAGGGACATCTACAACATCTCCACCATTGCAAATGAAGAAGAAGATCAATGTAATACACTAAGTAACTAAGTGGTTATCTTGTACTCTTTTTTGCATGGTTTGTCCCAATGGGTTTTCTATGCAAAGATTTTTAACGAGGCTTGATAAGTCACTTTAGCCTAAGTTACTTAGTTATTACTTGATCAAAGGATAGAAAATATCTTTTCTACTTAGAAAGATATTAGATTTCGAATTTAAACTCAATAATTATCTTTTGCATGCCTTCATTTAATTTCCAACCTTTATGACTTTTCTGTTATTTCCAAGAGAATGTGCATGTACCTTTCTCTTCTCCTACAAATGTGCACGAATCTATCAAAAAAAAATCAGTCAATTTTCATTCTAAAACCCTTGTTCTATTGACTCAAAACAATTTGAAGTGGTGCTGGATTCTCTTACAAGTGCAGTCTTCGGAGATCTATTCAACTCTCAAACAAGTTCATCATCTCTTGTTTGTTTTAACATCCTTTTCATCTCTATTTCGTCCATATTCCATTACCATCAAGTTCCAGACAGTGTTCATCACATAATTTTTATTCTATGCAAAAGAACTTCACTCAAAGATAAAGATCCAGGGGGAATAGAATCATGATCTTATCATGATCAATCCAAAAGAATGAAGTTCCGGACAAGCTAGACCAATCGTTCCAAACATCCAGGAAAAACCAAAACATTCAGACTGATCGGCCTACACTTGGACCGATCGCTCCACATGTGCCCGAAGAAGAAAGATCGATCGTTCTACACCAGACCGATCGGTCCATGAAGCATGCGAGAAATTTGAATAATTTTCAAAAATAGTCCTCAAGCCTATCCAATTTTCCAATTTTTCTGTTTTCTATTTTAAACTATAAAAGCATTTTGGCTAGGTTTTATATTTTTATGCTTTTTACAACTCCAAAGCTTTTATAAAGAGACAGATCTGAATTTTGTATTTAGAGAAGACTTTTGAACTCTAATTTTAATACCAATATCCGTTATTAATTCATTGTTCTTGGTTATGCCTTCTTTAGTTATGCTTTGTGTTTTCGTTTCCATGTCTACATAGTTATCTAGCTAGGTTTTAGGGTTTCCTAGGAAAGCCATGTTTGATTGTTAAGGTTTAACAGAATGGATTGAATTTGTTAGGTTCTTAGTCTAGACTTGTTCTTAATGAATTTAGAGCAGCTAACTAGTTCACTGATATTAGAATTATAAACACAAAGATTTGGTTTAGAAGTTTGATCTAGTCTAGATGAATAGGTGTTTTTGCGTGCGAGAGTATTGTCCTGAATGTTTATGAACTTACTGAATCTGAACATTAATACATGGTTGAATTAGCTAGATATGGCAAGAGTTTGTTTCTAGTAATTCAAACGTAGCGTTTAATACTTTGAGAGGACATTATTCTACTTGTGTCTTTCATATTGAGAACTATTTTAAATTAAAATCCTGCATGTTAACCTATAACTTTTAAACCTGATAACATATGGAATTTTCTATTGATTGACGCCTTTTATTATTGATTTACCTTTGTTTATTTATCGTTATTTTACTTAACTCAGTTACAACCAAAAATTTAATATGTCTTAGCTTAATTCGATCTAAAATTGAAAGTGTGCTTTTCTAGTCTCAGTGGAATTTGACCCCTGTATGGTTAGTGACTCTAAATGTATTCCCATATCTAGGCATTGGCGTCTAGACGATCCATCCACATACAATGTACATTTCTCATAGGTTGATTGTTTTTCTATGAGCTCAGGAGATAACTCAATGATGAATTATGCTAATACTCATATGTATCACTTGTTTGTTCTCTGAACTCGATGTCTTACTCACTTTGTTCAATTTCTCAATTCATTCGTCCTGACTAAGTAGGACTACGCAAAACCAAATCTCATCGGTTATATAGTTAGCACGGCGATGGAGTGATATTGGAACTAAGGCCAAAGTTTTCTAGGTGATATGACCACAACAAATGCAAGATTTTTAAGGGTGGGGTATCTTATTTCGCACATTTAAGATTTTCTTACATAGAAAATCTCCAGATTTTCCTCGATCTTCCCCGACTAGCGGTCCACTCACAACTATTTTTGACACTGACATGCATAGAAAAATAGTTTCTCCATCCTTTGGTTTGGCTAAGATCGGTGGCATAGTTAAATATTTTTTGAGCTTGGTAAATTATCTTTCAAACTCTTGATCCCATTTGTAGAGTTTGTTCCCTCTCAAAAGTTAGTAGAAACGTAAACACTTGTCACTCAATTTTGATATAAATTTGTTTAAAGTGACAATTTGCCATGTAAGCCGATGCACTTCTTTCCTATTTTTGTGTGAAGGCGGGTCGAGGTTTGCAATGATATCTTTAGGATTCACCTTGATTCTTCTTTGTGTAACAACTTTCCCAAGAAATTCTATGGAAGTCCCCCCAAATATACATTTACTGGGTTTAGTTTTATGTCGTATTGATTTAGGATTTCAAAGCACCTTCACAAATGTCTAATATGATACTTGGCGATGAAGGACTTTACCAACACATAGTCAATGTACACTGCCATATTTTTTTGAGATGGTCAGCAAACATCTTATTGACGAGGTGTTGGTAAGTTGACACATTATTATTTACCAAATGGCATTACTCGATAACAATATATCAGTTGATCCGCGATGAAAGCGCTCTCATCGTAGTTTCCAAGGTGCATCATAATTTAGTTGTAACTTGAAAATGCATTCATAGATGACAACAAATCATTTCTCGTGGTTGCTTTAGCGAGTCGATGGATGTGTAGAAGCGGAAAAAAAAACTTTGGTGCATGCTTTGTTGAGATCGATGAAATCAAAGTATATCCACCACTTGCTACTCTTTTTTTTACTACAACTGGATTGACAAGCCACTCTGCATATTTTAGTTTGGCAATTGACCCTATGGCTAGCAATTTGTCCACCGCATCATTTAATGCTTGATAATGTTTTGGACTTAATTTCTATTTTCTTTATTGGTTTTTACATAGGATCGAAGTTTAATCATGATAGGTTCTACTTGGTCTAAACCCCTTCATATCATATATTGTTCAAATAAACATTGTGATGTTTTGCTTAAGAAATATGATATAACGCAGTTTAAATATTTTTTAGTATTATTTTTGCTTGTTGTGAAACGTTATCCAAGTTTTTTGTGTGTAATTTTGGTGATTTTGCAGGAATCTTGGGTGTTTGGATAATTTTGGGAGAAAAAAGGCGGTTTTCAAAAAAAGAGATGAGATTAGCTTACCATTGGAGTGGTCAATCCAGGAAGCTATAACCAATGTAGAGGTCAAATCGATCGATCGATATAGAAGGAATCTATCGGTCCAACATTCCACGAAGAATATATCGATCGATCGATTTAGAAGAACACTAAGCTACAGAGATCAATCACTCTATAGATCGATCCCTTATAAAAACCCGATTAATCGATCCCCTTAGATCAACCCTTCCACAACCCGAGAAGATTTAAATTTTTTTGCATATGTTGCATATTTGGTTCTTGAACTATTTAACTTTGCAATTTTTAGTTTTCTTTTTGAAGACTATATAATATTATGTTTGATTTTCTTTTCTTTTTACGTTTGATATTACTCTGGATTTGGGGAGGTTAAGGGAGATGAGATCTGAGCCTTGCATTCACATGGGAAGTTTTTTCAACCCTTTTTACATAGTTGTATACAACTTTTTCTTATTTGTTTCCTAGGGAAACCTAAATTTAATAGGTAAGGTTTGCTAGATAGGAAGTTCATCAAAAAATTCTTTATCTAGGTTTAATTGTAATGTTTGAGTTAGACTAGCCATTTAGTTCATGATTTTAGTTGTTTAAGCGCAAAGATTTATAGTTTAGAAACTTGATCTAGCTTAGATGAATAGCATGTTCACAACTTAACTTACCATTTTCATATTTTATAACATGTGGAAAGGTCTTAATGAATTCTACTTACAATGCATGTCTTTTTGAGTTTAAGATGTCCTTTTTAGATAATAAATGGATGCATTGTCAGTGTGTATAACAAGCACTTTAGGGCATAAATAACTTTTCCAAGTTTGCAAGGTCCTAAACAAGGCATACATCTCTTTGTCATACATCGGATAGTTCAACCCCTATACCTGATGCATCACATTCAATTTCAAGAGCTTTAAGAAATCAATAAGGCTAGAAAATGTTCATTTGTGAGCATATCTTTCAAAGATTGAAATGCTTTTTCTTGTGCTTATCCCCATTCAAATCTAGCATCCTTTTTGATATATTCGTGGGGCTACTCCAATGCTAAAATCTCTCACAGATAAATCATTAAATTAGATTCAGTAAAACCATGAAAGCTCCTTACTTTACCTATTGTATTGGGCTTGGCTGTTCTCTAATGGCCTTGATCTTTTCGTTATCCACCTTACTTCCATCTAAATTTACAAAAAATCCTAAGATACAATTTTATCGGGAAAATCAAATAAAAACCTCGAGAATACAACTTTCAAGAACTTTTAACCTTAATATCAAAGCACTAACACTTCAAACCTGAAAGTTATAAGAAATCTCACTAATAACCAAGAAGCTAGATCCTTAATTTTGTTGGGGTCAAAAACGACCACGACGAAACTAACGCCTCAACCAGTCACTACGAATCAACAAGACATGTTTTAACCAAAATCGCCAAGCTTCTGAGAATACGTTTCAAAAATATGCAACGGTCATTGGATGATTATGCAACCACCTCTGCACTCTTTTGTCCTTAGTCGAGAAGGTTTTTTCCCACCAAGTTTTTCTATCACTAAGGTTGTAACGAAGATGGTTCGCTTACGGCCGACATTCGTGGAAAGTTAAAAACCGCGAAGGATTTGAAACAACGATAAACAAATTAATATTTTCCGATATACGTCCTAGTCTCCAAACATTGTTTGCGTACATGAACATGTACACCAAACATGCAACCAACTTGCTTACCAGCAAGCTCAATCTCGCACGTTCAGCTCGCCAACTGGCAAGCTAAATCCTGTATGTTCAGCTCGCCAGTTGGCAAGCTGAATCCCGCACATTCAGCTCGCCAGTTGACGAGGTGATTCTCGCAAATTCAGCTTGCCAGTTGGCTAGTTGAATCTTGCAAATTCAGCTCACCAGTTGGCGAGCTGAATTTTGCAAATTCAGCTCACCAGTTGGCGAGCTGAATTTTGCAAATTCAGCTCACCAGTTGGCGAGTTGAATCTCGCAAATTCAGCTCGTCAGTTGGCGAGCTCATTTCGTCTCAAACCTCCCATCCTCGTTTCGTATCATTCTGAAGTTCCGTTGGAATTCTGAGACTAAAACCGTAAAGTTCATTTCTTTTGTGAAAGTATCGGGGCTATTGTGTAAAAGATAAACATCACGACTATCGATTATTCTTTACAATTTGCGGAAGTTTCATGGCATCCGTTCGTATGGATATCAATCGTATATGGCGATGACGACTGACTTGTTGCAAAATCTGTATCACTTCGTCATATGAAAGACCGATTCTCCAATAGGGATCGTAAAAGTGCCTAAAAAGCGACAAACGACCCACTTACAATTCTAGGTGAGAACTCGGCTCAAGTGCAATGACAACCACAACATGTTCCGCAGGCCACAGAGATATGGAAGAAATTAAGAAAAGAAACGTTTCTGCAAAAGAAAAGGAAAGTTTACGCAAAAGAACCGGAGGCCAAAAAAAGGAAAACAGACAAGCCAAGGAGTCTATATAATAAGGATGAGAAAGAGCTGGGACATTCAACTTTCCGCACTAGAAAACTTAGGGCTTTAGACTATTTTTCGGATTTTCTAGTGAGCTGTGACTCAATTAGGTTTTACGGTCTCTGTTGCTAGATTTAGGATAACTCACCAACGGTTCTTGGAACCTAGGTTGTCACCTGTTGTAAAACGTTCACGCATCGATTCAGAATAAGACTTCTATTGCTCTTTTGTGTTCTTGAATTTATTTCCCATTCTTTATTTTCGTATTATAATCTTTCCGCGTTTGACTCATAAAAATCTGGGATCTCTGGAAAGTTAGAGTTCTCTCTGATTTTCTATAACTAACGGAAATCAGACGGTGCGAATTTCGGTTCCCACAAATTACATGTCGTCTTTTTTATTAACAGATGAACTAACTCGGTTAAACACACATGGGCTTTCATTTAATAATTAAAAAATAAAAAATAAAAAATAAGAAACAACAAAAAAGGAAAACTCAAACTCATCGCCAACCACTCGATCCTTCTCTGCTACTACATCCATGGACTGAATCGCCACCGCATTGTGATTGAAACGCTGATTTTGGCCGAAATAGGTGTAGAATCTCTCCCCATGAGTTGCATGTGCACTACACTTCCTGGATCCAACAACTGTAAAGACAAAACCATGGAAGGTCGATTTAGAATTATGGCACAATAGAAGACGTTTGGATCTTGGAGACTGGACGTAGATAGCTAATGCTTTATCAAGTGGAAAAGTGAAGTTATTCAATAAGAAGATACACATGCCTCTAATTTGATCGTATGCTTTGCTTGCAGCAGAAAAAAAATCGATTTTGGTTTCATTTAGTTGGTGGCTATTTTGAGAGATTGATATGTAATGAGAATCTTACCAATGAAAATTTCGAGAATATGTGACCTTGTACATTACATGCCTGGAACCTGCTCAAATAGGGCCTTAAATTCTGTTTATAGCCTTGATTTTGATGCGTTTCAAACCTTGTATTGTATGACGGTGTTGAGCTTCTATTGGAGTGACTGCATGTGAAATGATTGTTCCGTTGAGATCTTTCTTATGTGACCAGGATTGGTCTTCAGGCCAAGCATATACCAGGAACTACCTTGCAGCCCATTTTTGTTTTTAAGTTTAAAAACCGAACCATTTTAAAAATTTTATTTTAAGAATCAATCTATTTTTTATTTTAGCTGGTAGCCTTTAAAATTCCAGGACCAGCCCTATATGTGACATTGACAGTCACGAGTACTGTCCTAACAGGAAATAATGTGTCACACACATTAGCATTGCTTCACAATTTAGAAGCCTCTCATTGAGCTTGACATTAGCAACCAACACATCTCTTGCATTAATGGCTTTAAAAACTGAAGTATGTGCATCAGTAGCTAGACTTTTAGACATATTTGAAGATGATTTTATCAAAAAGAATCAGATTGTAAGACAAAAAGGAAAATAGTTTTCATGAAAAAAAGAGGAAGGTAATTGACACAAAAACATTGTCGAATGTACAGAAAAGCAGGGTAACAGAGTAACAAAAAAAGTGCAGAGTATAGGACCAGAAAATTGCAGAGATTACCTAATAAGAGAATAAGAAAGAAGAAGAACAGATGACCGAGAGAAATTTAAGTTTCAGGCATCGGTTGCACTGATCACTGTTAAAAAAGACAGAGAGGTTCGTGCTGATTCTAGAAGACTTTTCTTGTTTACCTTATACCACCGTCTTCATCTGCTGGCAAATTCCTCTTCTCCGCGATTTCAATTTTGCGATTATCAGATGTGCTTTATTTTATATTTTTTTCTTTCTTTCTTATTTTTTTTTACATAAATTCCCACGTGGACCACTTTGCATTAAATGTAAAGTTAACAACTTTTAACTAATTTAGTTTCTCTATTAATAAAAAAGGCGGCATGTAACTAGGGAACTAATTTCATGGTTATTAGTGATACTTTTTATAATTTTTCAGGTTTAAGATGTTAGTACTTTCATGTCAATGTTAAAAGTGGTAGAAAATTGTATTCTCGAAATTTTTTTATGCGATTTTTTCCAAGTTTATCACTATAGAATGTGCATTTCTTGAAATTAGCATAGAGCTTTTCTTTTCTAAGAACACCTAGAACATAATCTAAATTCATAACATGTTCAACAAGACTCTTACTATAGATAAAAAAAATCATTAAAGTATACTACAACAAATATGTCTATGACTGTCAGAAGAACATGATTCATTATCCCATGAATAGACTAAGTGTTTTAGTAAACTCAAAATATCATTATTAACCATCATATTCCCTTATGCTTTTTTATAGCCTCTAAGTAATAGTTTGTTGTTGATGTTTCGGTTGCTCTCAATTCCTTGATTAGAAACCATTGGTCGAAAAATCAACATAATCTTACAAAAACCCACGAATCCAGCAGAATGCCAAAGTTATTAAAGCATATTGTATATGTCCTTTTATGTAAATAGGGAATACTAAACTCCTATATATATATATATGCTTGTAAAGATACATTGTAAATTTAAGGAAACTATTCTATTCATTTTGTTTCTGACATGGTATCAGAGCCCTAGGGTTTTCTCTTTTTTTTCGAAGCCATCTCTTTCACGCCAATCACCATTTTTTCTTCTTCTCTTTCTCTGTTCTTTTTTTGTTCTTTACGCTTTGTTAACAGACTCAGTTTCTTTACTCAATGGGTGACCGTGTGGAATCTGTGGCTGTACAAAGAAAACTATATCACCATATGATTTGAGGTCCAGTGATAATCCCGGTTGTATTATCTCACAACCGTTACTTCGGGGTTCCAACTATGATGAATGGGCATCAAGCCTTCGTCTTGCACTCAAAGCTCATAAGAAATTTGGTTTTGTGGATGGTACTATCCCTAAACCCAGTGAAGCCTCAGGAGACCTTGAATACTGGTGGACCAACAATGCTTTGATCGTCTCCTGGATCAAACTAACCGTTGAGCCTACTATCCGATCTAATCTCTAGCACAGAGACGTTGCGTGTGAACTGTGGGATCATATTCAAAACGATTCTCAGTCAAGAATGGTTCAAAGATACAACGAATCAAAACCGAGATAGCCAATGCACGACATAATGGTCAATCGGTTGAGACTTATTTCGGCTTATTGAACAAGTTTTGGTCTACCTTAATGGACTATCGCCAGTCGAAACAATGTACATGTGGTAAGTGTACTTGTGAGTTAACTCGTGCTCTTGAACAAGAAAGGGACGAAGATCGTGTGCACGAGTTCCTTCGCGGTCTTGATGATACTTACGCTAACATCAAGTTTGCTTTATTGACTCGGATCCCTTTTCCAAGCCTTGATGACGTTTATAACGCTCTTACATAGGATGAAGACTCTCGGTTTGTCTGTCCTCACATTTCTTCACCAACAGAAGGCGTGAGCTTTGCAATTCAGGCTCATCCTAAACTGCCTCATACTTCTAGTCCATGCAATAAAGCTCTACTATGTTCTAGTTGTGGCCGCAATGGTCACTCTGCTGATCACTGTTTCCGTCAAATCGGGTACCCTCCTTGGTGGGGTGACCGACCACGTGGTAAGGGTTAAGTACCTCGGTTCAATTCTTCTACCACATCCAAACCTCAAGCCAAAGGACCTGCTCAAGTGAATGCAATGATAAATGGACAGCTTGGTACATCTTCTTCATCCGACCATGGATTTAATGTCCTTAATGAACAACAATGGACTACCTTGGGTTGATTGCTTGATGAACACAGACAACAAGCCTCATCTCCCCTCTCAGGTATATTCTTTTCTGAATCATGGATCACTGATACAGGAGAAACCAATCATATGATTGGTTCATCTCAGTTTCTTACGGATCTTCAGAATATTCCTCCTATTCGAATAAAAATTCCAGATGGACGTTTTACAGTCTCGAATTAGAGTGGGATTGTTAGTTTAGGCAACCAAATCTGCTTACACAATGTGCTTCTAGTTGATGGATTACATTGTCATTTGATCTCTGTCTCTCAATTAACAAGGGAGAATCGCTGTGTTTTTCAGATTTCTGACATGATTTGCACTATTTAGGACCGTATTACAAAGATCCTGATTGGAGCGGGTGAACAGATTAGCGGTCTTTATTTTTTTCGGTGTGTTGATGTCATTTTGGTGATGACGAGCAGCAGTGAACAAGCTTCTCGCAAAGTCTAGCATTGTCGAATGGGGCATCCATCACAACGTGCTTTGAGTTCTTTGCCGATTTCTGAATTTTCTACTTCTGATGTTTTAGACAACATGGTTTGTGATGCTTGTATTCGATCTAAGCAGACTCAGGATGTTTTTCCCACTAGTTTGAATAAGACTACAAATTTTTTTGAACTTATCCATTGTGACTTATGGGGTCCTTACCGAACACCAACTCATTGTGGAGCAAAATATTTTATGACCTTGCTTGATGATTTCACTAGAGCAATGTGGATTTATGTGTTTCCAACCAAACAAGAAGCACCATCCAAAATCACACAGCTTTTTCAAAATCATTGAAAGACAATTTGATTCAAAAATCAGAAAATTCTGAAGTGATAATGGCAGTGAATTTGTGTGTTTGACCGATTTTTTAGAGACTTAGGGGTTGTTCATGAGACCTCATGTTGGGACGCCTCAACAGAATGGTCAAGCCCAATGCAAACATCGACATATCCTTAATGTTGCAAGAGCCCTTTGGTTTGAGGCTAATCTACCCATTGAATTCTAGTATGACTGCATACTTACTGTTGGATACTTGATCAATAGAACTCCAACTCGTTTTCTTGCCGTAAGACTCCTTTTGAGCTCTTATATGCTCGTCCTCCACCTCTGCATCATATTCGGATCATTGGTTGTCTCTGTTATGCTCACAATCAGCGACACAATGGTGATAAATTTGCTTAAAGAAGCCGAAAGTGTGTGTTCATCGCCTATCCTCATGGGAAAAAGGATTGGCGTCTCTATGAGATTTACATAAGCACTGTATTTGTTTCGAGAGATGTCATCTTTTTTGAATCTGAGTTCCTATATAAAATCTCTCTCATGGTGCTGTATTGCTGAGCCTCGGTCATCTATTATTCCCGAGCCGATTTTCATGCCTGAAGAAGAACCAATTCGTCCTGTTCGTACTCCGCCATAGTCGCATGTCCTGATACTCGATTGAGCCCATTGATCAACCATACATCATTGCACCTGAATCAGCTGCAGATCTTGTACCTGATTCAGCTATCCCTGCCGTTTCCTCTGCGTCATCCTATGAATCGCAGCCTGTGCATACTACTACTCTTGATATTTCAGCTGCAGATTCCGACCTGCATTTCATGTATCTGCATTGATCCCTGATGTGATCATAGAAGAATCAAAACCTGAACCACAGCTTGAACCAGAGCAGCTTGAACCTGAAGGAAGGATCACAAGATCCAAAGAAAGAGAGTTGGCGCAACAAGCCCACGTGATGCTTCATTCGGACCAAGAAGATCAAGCCTGAAAAAACATACCAGTTGTTCAGGCTTATCAACCCACAAGAACCAGATATCTGATCAGTTAGCTAAGTGGGTAATTCTTGCACTCTTTTGTCCTTAGTAGAGATGGTCGCCTTTTTCCCACCTTGGGTTTGTGGCCAATCACTAAGGTTTTAACGAGGCAAGTTATCCACTTTCGTTAGAGCTTTCTGAAAGGATACTTGGCATAAGTATTTTTAAATACTTGGCGCATCAGAATAAAAGTCTTCTAGAATTTTTCCCTTTCAAGGCACTTCTAGAAGACTTCTTTTTAAATTACAAGTCTTGTTGTTTTTATTCAGACTTTAGTTGTTTTTCTTTCAGAAGCTTGCATGCTTCGTTGTTTTGGGTTATGTTAGAAAACCTAGGCGCTTGTGCCTTTAAGTCCGTAACACTCATCAAAACTCTTGCTCATTGGATTTAAAATCCCGGCGACTTTATATCCGTAAAGGATTCAGAGTGCTTGTAACCTTGATTGATTATTCCATAAATCAATCAAGTTATTCCATCAACTTCCATCCTTATTTCTACCACAAACCTCATGAAATCTTTCATCAGAATTCAATTCCGCATCAGTTGCACAAGTCTTGGCCCTTTCCCGCGAAACCAAAGCAACCGAGCCATCGTTTCTGGCCCGAGCTGTGTACCAAGCTTGCCTCATCGTGTCCTGTGCTGTCCTGTGCTATCCTGTGCTGTCCTGTCCGTCCCTCGGCCCACAAGGTCCAACTGCATCAATTCCCTCGAGCCTATAGCCTGTCCGAGAGTAGGATAGGCTGTTCGATAGCCAATTTGAATTTTGAACCCTATATTGCCGAGCCAAGTTGCTTGTTGTCGAGCCTTTCATCAGAGTTAGGATCCATGATCGTATTAGGATGTATTCGAGCCAACTATGTACCAAAGGCTGAGCAATATCTAAACCCTAATTTCTTGTTTTAATATTTTCGATAATTGCTGTCTAAGAACCCTAGGTTGCATCTAGAACTAATTTAAAGAATCTTAATCTTGAATTGAATTAGGGTATTAAAATGTTTAAATAAGTAGATTGCATATAGATCATCTAGAATTATTCATAATTAATCAACCAGAAATCGATTGTTCTATGTTTGTTGAATAATTTGTGAGAACCTATTACTTGTGCAAGTTTCTTGGTATTTCAGGTACCATGGAACTTTCAGCAGAGGCTATGGAGTCTCTGAACAAGTTGATGAGTCAACAAGTAAAAGAAAACGGTGATGTCCTCTTACAGCAGATTGAGCTACTCAACGAGAAAGTAGACACAATGAAGCTAGAGAAAAAGAGAAGAAGTCGAACTGATGGTCATTCTTCGTCAACTCCTACACCCTCGGAAGCTAACCGGATTGCTAAAGGAAAAGCACAACTTGGAGACACATCCAAACGACCTAAATAGGTCCTATTTTCAGAACCAATTCTGGTCCGAGCATGCCTAGTGGCCGAGAGCCTTCCTTTAAGGACAAAGAGCATCAAACCCGAGAACCACATAGAACCTTCATTGGGACAGACCTTGAATACTATGAGGGTGAAGAAGAAGTTTCGGACCATAACTATGGTAGCATATCCGACCCCAAGGTCCGATAAGACATGACCGAGACGTCATTGATCCTGCATATCAACAACTGAAGAGGTTGTCCCAACAAGAAGGTATTTCTTCTCAGAGACGATGGAGAGATAATTCCTCAAGAGGAATCAGAAAATGGATCCGAAACTGAAGAAGAAGAAGAAGCATCTGCAGCTGTAGGAGAACTTCTGGTTACAAGACGCACTCTAAGTGTTCAAAATCAGCCTGAAGAAGCATATCAAAGAGAGAATCTATTCCACACTCGATGCTTCATACAATCCAAAGTATGTTCTTTGATCATTGATGGTGGAAGTTGTACAAATGCAGCAAGTGAAGTCATGGTTCAGAAGCTCAACCTGAAGCCTATTCCTCATCCGCATCCATACAAGCTACAATGGCTTAATAATGGAGGAGCTCTAACTGTAACTCACCATTTCCTAATCAACTTTTCGATAGGAAAATATGAAGATGAAGTGCTATGTGATGTGTTGCCCATGGGGTCGAGCCATGTTCTTTTAGGAAGACCTTGGCAATCTGATCGAAAAGTCATACATGACGAGTTCACTAACAAGCACAATTTCGAGTTCAAGGGTAGAAGAATCACGCTGGTTCCACTCACTCCTACCGAAATATATCAAGATCAGATGCAAGTTAAGCAAAAGGAGAAGGAGAAGATTTCGACCAGCCTATACATAAACCACAATGAGTTCTCTAAACTCTATGATTCTGAACTTACATGTTTTTTATTCATCTGTAAAGATGCTGTTGAGATCACTAACTCAACACAGGAGTTACCTAGTGGAATGAATGAGTTATTGCAGGAATATATTGATGTTGTTCCTGAAGAGATTCCGTAGGGTCTTCCTCCAATACGTGGGATATAGCATCAGATCGATCTAGTTCCTAGTTCAGCTTTATCGAACCGACCAGCATATCGCACCAATCCAACCGAGACCAAAGAGCTTCAGAAGGAAGTAGAAGATCTCCTTAGCAAAGGAAAGATCCGAGAGTCTCTAAGCCCATGTGTTGTCCCAGTTTTGCTTGTACCAAAGAAAGATGGAACTTGGCAAATGTGTGTGGATTGTCGTGCTATCAACAACATAACGATGAAGTACCGACATCCAATCCCGTGATTGGATGATATGTTAGACGAGCTGAGTGGATCAACAATCTTCACCAAAATTGATCTGAAGAGTGGTTATCACCAGATAAGAATGAAAGAATGTGATGAATGGAAGACGACATTCAAGACTAAACAAGGACTCTACAAATGGCTGGTGATGCCATTTGGTCTCACAAACGCTCCAAGCACATTCATGCGCCTCATGAATCACTTCCTTAGGAGATTCATTGGAGTATATATGGTGGTATACTTCGATGATATCCTCATCTATAGCAAGGGTTTGCAAGAACATCTAACTCATATCAAATATGTTTTGGATATTTTAAGAGCTGAATGTTTATTTGCGAATCGAGCCAAGTGCTCATTCTGTACTAATGAAGTTGTTTTTCTAGGATTTGTTGTTAGTGCAGAAGGAGTTAAAGTAGATGACAAAAAGATCAAAGCAATAAGAGATTAGCCGAGCCTTACTAATGTCAGCAAAGTCAGGACTTTTCACGGATTGGCTAGTTTTTGCCAAAGATTCATGCGTGACTTTAGCACTACCGCAGCTCCTCTCACATAGATCATCAAGAAAGACGTTGGATTTAAATAGGAGTAACAATAACAACTAACCTTTCAGGCTTTAAAAGAGAAGCTGATCAATTCACCTGTTTTAACATTACCTGATTTTATGAAAAATTTTGATATTGAATGTGATGCTTCTGTTGTAGGAATAGGTGTTGTTCTAACTCAGGATAAGAAGCCTGTGGCGTTTTTCAGTGAGAAGTTAGGAGGTTCAACATTGAACTACCCAACCTACGACAAAGATCTCTATGACCTCGTTAGAGCTCTAAAAGTGTGGCAGCATTATCTCTGGACGAAAGGGTTCGTGATCCACACAGACCATGAATTGCTGAAGCATCTCAAAGGTCAGCCGAAGTTGAACAAAAGACATGGTCGCTGGATCGAATTCATTGAGACATTCCCTTATGTCATAAAGTACAAGAAACGTAAGGACAATGTAGTTGCAGATGCATTGTCCCGAAGGTACTCTCTTCTATCTACTTTGACGTCTAGGATATTAGGATTTGAGCATATTCAGGAACTTTATGAAGCTGATACAGATTTTAAAGATGTATATGTCAAATGCTCTAAGTTTGGTTTTGAGAAGTTTTACAGGCAAGCAGGTTTTCTCTTTTATTGCAACCGGTTGTGCATTCCTCAAGGCTCACTCCGAGAGTTACTAGTGAGAGAAGCTCACGCTGGAGGACTTAGTGGTTGCTTCAGTGTAACCAAGACACTCATCGGATTACAATCCAGATTTTATTGGCCGAACATGAAGAAGAACAGTGAGAGGATTTGCGAAAGATGTGCCATATGAAAGCTTGCCAAGAGCAAATCGCAACCAACCGAGTTATATACTCCTCTCCCTATCTCCTCTCAACCATGGACTGATATATCTATGGATTTTGTGATTGGATTGCCTCAGACCATAAATGGTTGAGATTCGGTATTTGTTGTTGTTGACAGGTTCAGTAAGATCGCACACTTCATAGCTAGTCACAAGACAGATGATGTTGTGAGTGTAGCTAATCTATTCTTCAGAGAAGTTGTAAGGCTGCATGGAATGCCTCTGACAATAGTTTCAGTCCATGACACCAAGTTTCTGAGCCACTTTTGGCACACTCTTTGGGTGAAACTAGGAACCAAGCTGTCCTTTTCTACAACTTGTCATCCACAAACCGATGGACAAACAGAAGTTGTCAACAGTTCATTATCAACGCTTTTAAGAGCCTTGATCAAAAGCAATCTAAAGGCTTGTGAAGACTGTCTCCCTTACGTGGATTTTTCTTACAATCACGCTAAGCATTCTTCAACTCTCTTTTCTCCTTTTGAAATTGTTTATGGTTTTAATCCAATTCCCCTCTAGACTTGATTCATTTGCCTGAGAAAGAACATTGCAGTGTTGATGGAAAAAAAGAAAGCAGAACAGATTCAGAAGCTACATGAACAAGATAGGATCAACATTGACAAGAAGACGCAACAATATCAAAATCATGCCAACAAAGGGCGAAAAAATGATGTTTGAAGTCGGCGATCTGGTTTGGCTTCATTTACACAAGGACAAATTTCCAGAAAAGAGAGGAAGTTCAAGTTGAAGCCGCGAGTTGATGGTCTCTTCGAAGTTATTCAGAAGATCAATGACAATGCCTACAAACTCGACTTAAAAGGGAAGTATCAAACCTCAACTTCATTCAATTTTTCTGATTTAATTCCTTATATTGCAAATTTCGATTTAAGGTCAAATCGTTTTCAAGAAGGGGAGGATGATGTGATCATAGACGAACCGGAACCTGAACCAGAGCTTGAACCAGAGCAGCTTGAACCTGAAGGAAGGATCACAAGATCCAAAGCAAGAGAGTTGGCGCAACAAGCCCACATGATGCTTTATTTGGACCAAGAAGATCAAGCCTGCGAAACATACCAGTTGTTCAGGCTTATTAACCCACAAGAACTAGATATCTGATCGGTTAGCTAAATGGGTAATTCCTGCACTCTTTTTTCCTTAGTAGAGATGGTCGCCTTTTTCCCACCTTGGGTTTTTGGCCAATCACTAAGTTTTAAACGAGGCAAGTTATCCACTTTTGTTAAAGCTTCCTGAAAGGATATTTGGCATATGTATTTTTAAATACTTGGTGCAGAAGAATAAAAGTCTTATAGAAGTTTTTTCTTTCAAGACACTTCTAGAAGCCTTCTTTTTAAATTACAAGTCTTATTGTTTTTATTCAAACTTTAGTTGTTTTTCTTTCAGAAGCTTGCACGCTTCGTTGTTTTGGGTTATGTTAGAAAACCCTAGGCGCTTGTGCCTTTAAGTACAAGTTTCGAACCTCATTATTCTTTAGCAAAGTTTTGTGTAAAAAAATCAGATTGTTCTAGGAATACTCATCGAAACTCTTTCTCATTGGATTTAGAATCCCAACGAGTTTATATCAGTAAAGGATTCAGAGTGCCTGCAACCTTGATTGATTATTCCATAAATCAATCAAGTAATTCCATAAACTTCCATCCTTATTTCTACCACAAACCTCACAAAATCTTTCATTAGAACTCAATTCCGCATCAATTGCACAAGTCTCGGCCCTTACCCGTGAAACCGAAGCAACCGAGCCATCGTTCCAGGCCCGAGCTGCGTACCAAGCTTTCCTCGTCGTGTTCCGTGCTGTCCTGTCTGTCCCTTGACCCACAAGGTCCAGCTGCATCAATTCCCTCGAGCCTACAGCCTGTCCGAGAGTTGCATAGGCTGTCCGATAGCCAAGTTGAAGTTCGAACCCTATATTGCCGAGCCAAGTTTCTTGTTGTCGAGCCTTTCATCAGGGTTAGAATCTAGGATCGTATCAATCCCTAACCCATAACCTGCTGTAACTGATGTGCTTAGTCGTGGTCAATGACAAAAGACACGATCCACCCGTCTTTGCGACTTTGTTGCCAACACGTCTCATGGTTCAGCAGCGTTTCCTCTACAAGATTTTACGGACTGTCATCGTTTCGTTGCTTCTTATCAACACTTTATGATACGCTCATGGATCCTAATTCTAACAAAGGTTCGACAACAACAGCAACTCAGCCTGACAAGATGGACTCTAGGACTTGAGATAGGCTTCTGACAGCCTATATAATGTTTCGGACAAGCCTTGGGCTTTAAGCTATTGTGCGGTTGGCTTGGTGGCTTGAAACTTGGACAGGAACGCTTGACACAAGGCTGGAACAGACTTGAAAGGATGTCGTACTGCCTTGGTTGGTTGGGGAATAGAGATATGGCTGAGACTTGTTGAAGAAGCCCTAGCCGATGGTATATGTGAGGTGATTGGGATGATTTGGTGAATATGAGAAGAAAAGAATGAAGGAATTTGATTGTCTTATGGAATAGACAATCAAACAAGTGCAGGCTTTCTGAATCTCTTACAGATATAGACTGCCGGGATTCTAAATCCAATGAGCAAGAGATTAATAAGTGTTCCTAGAACAATCTTAATTTCGACATAAACTTTGCTAATGAGAACAAGGGGGTTCGAAATTATTAAATAGGCACATGAGCCTTAGGGCTTTCTAACATAATCAAGAACTACAAAGCGTGCAAGCTTCTAAAAGAAAACAACTTAAAGTTTTAAAGAAAACTACAAGACTTGTAAATTAAATAGAAAAATTCAAGAAGATGTGCCTTGGGAGGGTCACCTTCTAGATGACTTCTTTATTTTCGGCAAGTATTCTGAAAATACTTATGCCAAATTCTTCTCAGAAAGCTTTAACGAAAGTGGATAACTTGCCTCGTTAAAACCTTAGTTATTGACCAAAAACCCAAGGCGGGAAAAAGCGATCATCTCGACTAAGGACAAAAGAGTGCATGAATTACCCACTTAGCTAACCAATCAAATATCTGGTTCTTCTGGGTTGACAAGCCTGAACAGTTGGTATGTTTCGCGGGCTTGATCTTTTATCTCTGAATGTAGCATCACGTGGGCTTGATGTGTTAGCTCTCTTGCCTTTGATCTTGTGATCCTTCCTTCAGGTTCAAGCTGCTCTGGTTCAAGCTCCGGTTCAGGTTCTGGTTCATCCATGCTCACATCATCCTCCCCTTCTTGAAAACGATTTGACCTCAAATTGAAATCTGCAATATAAGGAATCAAATCAGAAACATTGAATGAACTAGAGGTTTGATACTTCCCTTTTAAGTCGAGTCTGTAGGCATTGTCGTTGATCTTCTGAATGACTTCAAAGGGTCCATTAACTCGCGGCTTCAGCTTGTATTTTCTCTCTTCTGGAAATATGTCCTTGCGCAAATGAAGCCACACCAAATCACCAACTTCAAACAGCATCTTCTTTCGCCCTTTGTTGGCATGCTTTTGATATTGCTGCGTCTTATTCTCTATGTTGATCCTAGCTTGTTCATGTAGCTTCCGAATCTGCTCCGCTTTCCTTTTACCATCAACACTACAACGTTGTCTCTCAGGCAAAGGAATCAAATCTAGAGGGGAATTAGGATTAAAGCCATAAACAATTTCAAAAGGAGAAAATAAAGTTGAAGAATGCTTATTGTGATTGTAAGAAAACTCCACTTGGGGAGACAGTCTTCCCACGCCTTTAAATTGTTCTTGACCATGGCTCTTAAGAGCGTTGATAATGATTTGTTGACAACTTCTGTTTGTCCATCGTTTGTGGATGACAAATTGTAGAGAATGAAAGCTTTGTTCCTAGTTTCTCCCAAAGAGTCCGCCAAAAGTGACTCAGAAACTTCATGTCTCGGTCTGAAACTATAGTCTTAGGCATTCCATATAGCCTTACAACTTCTTTGAAAAACATATTAGCTACACTCATAGCATCATCGATTTTGTGGCTAGCTATGAAGTGTGCCATCTTATTGATCCTGTCAACAACAACAAATACCAAATCTCGACCATTTCTGGTCTGAGGCAAACTAATCACAAAATCCATCGATATATAAGTCCAAGGTTGAGAAGGGATAGGGAGAGGAGTATATAACCCGGTATGTTCCGATCTGCTCTTAGCTAACTTGCATGTTGCACATCTCTCGCAGATTTTCTCAACATCCTTTCTCATGTTTGGCCAATAGAACTTATATTGCAATATGAGGAGTGTCTTGGTTACTCCGAAGTGACCAGCAAGGCCTCCAGAGTGAGCTTCTCTCACTAATAACTCTCGGATTGAGACTTGAGGAATACACAATCGGTTGCAATAGATTAGATAACCCGTTTGCTTATAAAACTTCTCAAAAGAAAAATTAGAGCATTTGACATAAACATCTTTAAAATCTTGATCAGCCTCATACAGTTCTAAAATATGTTCGAATCCTAGTAGCTTAGATGTTAAAGTAGATAGAAGAGTGTACCCCTGGGACAATGCATCTGCAACTACATTGTCCTTACCTTTCTTGTACTTTATGACATATGGGAATGTCTCAATGAATTTGATCCAGCGTCCATGTCTCTTATTCAACTTCTGCTGACCTTTGAGATGCTTTAATGATTAATGATCGGTGTGGATCACGAACTCTTTTGGCCATAGATAATGCTGCCACAGTTGTAGAGCTCTAACGAGAGCATAAAGCTCTTTGTCGTAGGTTGGATAATTTAAGGTCGAACCTCCTAACTTCTCACTGAAGAACGCCACGGGCTTCTTATCCTGAGTTAAAACAGCATATATTCCTACACCAGAAACATCACACTCAATCTCAAAAGTTTTCATGAAATCAGGCAATACTAAAACAGGTGAATTGATAAGCTTCTCTTTTAAAGCCTGAAAGGCTAGTTCTTGTTGTTCCTCCCATTTAAAACCGACATCTTTCTTGATAATCTCGGTAAGAAGGGCTGGTATAGTGCTAAAGTCACGCACAAATCTTCGGGAAAAACCCAGCTAATCCGTGAAAGCTTCGGACTTCGCTGACATTGGTTGGACTCGGCCAATCTCTGATAGCTTTGATCTTTTCATCATCTACCTTAACTCCTTCTACACTACAACAAAGCCCTTGCTATAGATGAGGATATCATCGAAGTATACCACCACATATACTCTGACGAATCTCCTAAGGATATGATTCATGAGGCGCATGAATGTGCTTGGGGCGTTTGTTAGAACGAATGGCATAACCAACCACTCATAGAGTCCTTGTTTAGTCTTGAACGCCGTGTTCCATTCATCACCTTCTTTCATCCTTATCTCGTGATAACCACTCTTCAGATCGATTTTGGTGAAGATTGTTGATCCACTTAGCTCATTTAACATGTGATCCAGTCTCGGGATTGGATGTCGGTACTTCACCATTATGTTGTTGATAGCTCGACAATATACACACATTCGCCAGGTTCCGTCTTTCTTTGGTACAAGCAAAACCAGGACAGCACATGGACTAAGGGACTCTCGGATTTATCCCTTGCTTAGAAGCTCTTCAACTTGCTTCTGAAGCTCTTTGGTTTCAGTTGGATTGGTACGATATGCTGGTCGGTTTGGTAGAGCTGAACCGGGAACTAGATCGATTCGATGCTCTATCCCACGTATAGGTGGAAGACCCTGCAGAATTTCTTCAGGATAAACATCACTGTATTCCTGCAATATCTCATTCATTTCACTCGGTAATTCCTGTGTTGGGTTAGGGATCTCAATAGTATCTTTGCAGATGAATAAAAAGCAAGTAAGTTCAGAATGATAGAGTTTAGAAAACTCATTGTGCTTTATGTAGAGGTTGGTCGATATCTTCTCCTTTTCTTTTTGCTTGACTTGCAACTAATCTTGATAGATTTCGGTAGGTTTAAGTGGAACCAGCGTGATTCTTCTTCCTTTAAACTCGAAATTGTGCTTGTTAGTGAACCCGTCATGTATAACTTCCTGATCTGATTGCCAAGGTCTTCCCAAAAGAGCATGGCTTGACCCTATAGGCAAAACGTCAGAAAGCACTTCATCTTCATATTTCCCAATCGAAAAATTGATTAGGACCTGGTGAGTTACGGTTAGAGCTCCTCCATCATTAAGCCATTGTAGCTTATATGGATGTGGATGAGGAATATTTTTCAGATTGAGCTTCTGAACCATAACTTCACTAGCTGCATTAGTACAACTTCCACCATCAATGATCAAAGAGCAGACCTTGGATTTTATGAAACATCGAGTGTGGAATAGATTCTCTCTTTCGCATGCTTCTTCATTCTGATTTTGCACACTTAGAGTTCTTTTTGTAACCAGTAATGCACCCACAGCTGCTGATGCTTCTTCTTCTTCAGTTTCGGACCCAATGTTTGATTCCTCTTGAGGAACTATCTCTCCATCATCTATGAGAAGGAATACCTTCTTGTTGGGACAATCTCTTGAATAATTTCCCATTCCTTGACACCTGAAACATCGAGTTTGACTTAAGGTAGTTCCAGATCTTGGTTTTACCTCGGTGTTTTTGTTATCTTCTCTAGATTCAGCTAGTTTCTGATTGAAAATAGGCTTTGGAGTATATAAATCCTTTGGTTTTGAGGCTGGTGTTGCAAAGCTTGGCTTGACAAACCGCCTCTTGTTTTGAGCTTCAATCAGTTCAGCCTTGTGAACCATCTCTTCAATTTCTTGATAACTCTGGAGCTCTAACTTGTCTTGGATATCTTGGTTAAGACCTCCTAGAAACCGAGACATAAACATGTCTTCACCCTCACTTAGATCAGCTCGAATTAAGAGGGTTTCAAGCTCTTGAAAGTAATCTCAAACGGTTCTTGTTCCTTGAACTAGCTTGCGAAGCTTGCTCGATATCTCTCGATGATAGTAGGCTGGAACAAATTTTCGCCTCATCTGAACCGTTAGCTCATCCCAAGTAGTTATGGGAGGCTCTCGATACCTTGCTCTAACAACTCCCAGTTGTTCCCACCATAACAAAGCATAACCACTGAATTATGAAACAATGATTTTGACTTTGTTTATGTTGTATGTTCCTTGGCATATGAAGTTGGATTCCATTTTCCTTTCCCAGTCTAGATAGACTTTAGGTTCACTCGTGCCAAGGAATGATGAGAACTTGATCTTGATATGTTTCAACTGCTGATGTGTAGGATCAAGGAAGTCTCGGTTATGCCTTGGACCTCTATGTCGAATGGTGCTACCATAGCTATGGTCCGACACCTCTTCTTCTTCAGAAGATTCAAGATCTGTCCCGAGGTGTTGTTCTCGGTCTCTAGACACTTTCGGACCAGAATTGGTTCTAAAATTTTGACCTCCTTTGGTCGGTCTAGATGATTCTCCTACATGTGCTTTTCCTTTAGCAATTCGGATAGCTTCTGAAGGTGTAGGAGTTGGAGACGAATGTTCATCACTTCGACTTCTTTTCTTCTTTTCTAGCTTCATTGTATCCACCTTCTCATTAAGTAGTTCAATCTGTTGTAAAAGAATGGCATTGTTGTCTTTGATTTGTTGACTCATCAACCGGTTCAAAGACTCCATAGCTTCTGCAAAGAGTTCCTTGCTACCTGAAATACCAAGAACTTGCACAAGTAATGGGTTCTCACAAAACTAATCAACAAACATAGACAATTCGATTTCTAGATGATTAATTTATGAAAATTCTAAGTGATCTATATGCAACTACTAACCAACGAATTAATGACCTAATTAAATCCAAGATTATGATTCTTTAAATTGATCTAGATGCAACCTAGGGTTCATAGCACAAAAATCAGAAAATTATCAAAAATAAAAGAGGAGATTAGGGTTAGGGTTTTTGCTCAGCCTTTCGTACAGAGTTGGCTCTAATACCACCTGATACGCTCCTGGATCCTAACTCTGACAAAGGCTCGACAACAACAGCAACTCAGCTCGACAAGATGGACTCTCAGACTTGGGATAGGCTTCGGACAGCCTATATGATGTTTCGGACAAGCCTTGGGCTTTAAGCTATCGTGCGGTTGACTTGGTGGCTTGAAACTTGGACAGGAAAGCTCGACACAAGGCTGGAACATACTTGAAAGGATGTCGTACTACCTTGGTTGGTTGCGGAATAGAGATATGGGTGAGACTTGTTGAAGAAGTCCTAGCCGATGGTATATGTGAGGTGATTTGGATGATTTGGTGAATATGAGAAGAAAAGAATGAAGGAATTTGATTGTCTTATGGAATAGCCAATCAAACAAGTGCAGGCTTTCTGAATCTCTTACAGATATAGATTGTCGGGATTTTAAATCCAATGAGAAAGAGTTTAATAAGTGTTCCTAGAATAATCTTAATTTCGACATAAACTTTGCTAATGAGAACAAGGGGGTTCGAAATTCTTAAATAGGCACATGAGCCTTAGGGCTTTCTAACATAACCCAGAACTACGAAGCGTGCAAGCTTCTAAAAGAAAACAACTTAAAGTTTTAAAGAAAACTACAAGACTTGTAAATTAAATAGAAAACTTCAAGAAGATGTGCCTTGGGAGGGTCAGCTTCTAGAAGACTTCTTTATTTTCGCCAAGTATTCTGAAAATACTTATGCCAAGTTCTTCTCAGAAATCTTTAACGAAAGTGGATAACTTTCCTCATTAAAACCTTAGTGATTGACCAAAAACCCAAGGCGGGAAAAAGCGATCATCTCGACTAAGGACAAAAGAGTGCATGAATTACCCACTTAGCTAACCGATCAGATATCTGGTTCTTCTGGGTTGACAAGCCTGAACAGTTGGTATGTTTCGCAGGCTTATTCTTCTATCTCTGAATGTAGCATCACGTGGGCTTGATGTGCTATCTCTCTTGCCTTTGATCTCGTGATCCTTCCTTCAGGTTCACGTTTGCTCCGGTAGCAAAGATGACTACGGTACGTTGTTTCTTACAAATTTTTGTTTCCCAGAATTGGGAAATCAGCCAGATGGATGTGCATAGCGTGTTTTTTCATGGTGATATACAAGAGGAAGTGTATATGCGCCTTCCTCCGGGTTTTAGATTCGATGATAAGACCAAGGTTTTTCGATTACGGAAGTCTCTTTATGGCTTACGTCAATCTCCGAGATGTTGGTTTGCTAAACTTTCAGCTGCCCTTCAAACCTATGGTTTTCATCAATCATTCTGACTATTCACTCTTCACTTATACCAAAGAGAATCACAATCTTCATGTCCTATTCTATGTTGATGATCTAATTATTTCAGGTAGCTCTCCTGTTTTGATCTTGAGATTCAAGAAATATCTCAACCAATGCTTTCACATGAAGGATCTTGGTCTCTTGAAAGTATTTTTTGGGTCTTGAAGTGGCTCGAAGTGGTGCTGGAATTTATCTCTCACATAGGAAATATGTGTTTGATATCATCAACGAAACTGGTCTTTAAGATGCAAGACCTCTTGCTTTTTCGTAGGATCAGAATCATCGGCTCTCACTTGCAACATGTCCTACAATTTCTTATTCATCTCGGATACGCTGCTTGATTTATCTTTCCATAACCCATCCAGAGTTATCTTATGCTATCCACATTCTCTCCCAATTTATGCATGATCTGAAGCAAGATCATTGGGAGGTTGCGCTAAGAGTAGTGCGATATTTGAAGTGGCATCCAGTTCAAGATATTCTCTTTCAAACTGGACAGCCTCTTATTCTTACAGCTTGGTCCGATTCTGACTAGGCTAGCTGTCCGGTAACCTGCCGCTCCTTGACCGCTTGGTTTATTCAACTAGGCAACTCTCTAATCTCTTGGAAGACTAGAAAACAACAGACCATATCTCGTTCTTTGGCAGAGGCCAATATAGAGCAATGTCCGAGACGGTTCAGGAGTTGTTGTGGCTTTGGAACTTATTAGTCTCTTTTGGTATTACGTTCAACGACCCTATTGTTCTCAACTCCGACAGCCTCTCCGCTATACATTTGAGTGCCAATCCAATCATTCATGAAAGGACCAAGCATGTAGAGAATGACTGTCACTTTATTCGGGATGAGATCGTTCGAGGAGTTGTTAAGCATGTTCATGTTACTACTGACAATCAACTAGCAAGCATATTGACAAAGGCTCTTGGAAAGAAAGAATTTTTTGTCTTTTTAATCAAGTTGGGTGTTCGGGATCTTCACTCTCCAACTTGAGGGGGGAAGTTCTTAAACCATATTGTATATGTCCTATATATATGCTTGTAAAGACACATTGTAAAGTTAAGGAAACTATTCTTTCTGATAAAAGTCAAGAATTGTGTTTTTTCAAGCAACATATTTTATTCTAGAATAAACTGATTCGAGTTCTATACACAAATAAATTGATAATAGCCTTAATTATTATATATAATTTTCAAATGATCTAAGGAAAACATAATTCAAATGATCATAACAAAATACTAATAGTTACTTTGTGTTCTACAAGCAACAATTAATAAATTACCAGCAATGAATCAAACTTTTATCCAGAAAACATCTAATAACAATTCTAGACATCATAGAAATCATTCTCTTAGTGATCTTTGAATGAAAAAAACATGAATATGATTAGTCACTTATGGATTCAAATTCACTTAGCCTTCGAAATGGGTTTTGATACCACTTGACATTTTGAAAATGGCTAAGAATGAAAATAGATGAATGTAGGATTGATGTTGTTGTGAATGATTTGTGATTGAATGGTAAATGTTGGTGGATTGAATGTCACACAAGAGATATGAAATGACCCTTGATTCATCAGTTTGATCTTTGCATATTACACAACAAGTGATTTAATCGAAGTTCCAGTCAAGTCTATTTATTTAATATTTATAATGAATAATTAAATACGTAATGATTTCTCAAGCATAGGGAATGTATACTGGTGGAAATATGAAAAATGTCATAAGGGCTATATAGGGGGGGGGTGGGTTTAGTTGAGGTACTGGATGGACTGGTTAGTTGGACTCACTACAAGAAGCCATACTTTAATTAGCAGTCGATAAACGCTATAAAACTCATCAATAGCGCTATGTTAAGCGCTCTAAGATGTCATGCGATAGTAGCTCTGGCACGTTACATAGCGGTTTGTAGATGTGTTATTTTTGTTATTTTATCGATAACATTTTTTACGTCTGTAATAATAAATATTTACAATAGCGGGTTTTTTTTACGATATAAGTAAACAGAATAATGGCTTTTAGATTTTAGTTTCCATAGCAATGGTGTTTTTATTATGATTATGGTTATTTTCATAGCAGTTAATTATAGTAACATAGAAGCGTAAATGCACTATTGATATATTTTAAATATCCAAATTTTTATGACTAATTATATTTTAATTAATTTATAATATTACCTGAATTGTAATTTAAATACAAATTAAAATAAGCTTAAATTCTCAAATTTTATAAAATCATAAGTATTCTTTAATTACAAATACCACAACCAACAATAAAAAACCAATTAGATTAGACTACTCATCTACAACCATAATGCCTTCACCATCATCCATCACTAAGAATATTCATTATCCCTATCTAAATCAACATCCACTTCTTGTACAGCTATGGGTGTATCAACATAATATTCCTCAGTTTTAACTCATGATAACCTCTAGGTGGTGCTTTCATAACAACATACCAATCATATGAGTCATCTTCTCTTGAGTAGAAAATTTGTTTGGCTTGAGAAGGTAGAATAAAAGGGTCATTCATAGATGCTGCTTGGTTCATATGGAGATTGACAAGAGTGAAGCCATCTTCTTCCTTCGCACCATTACCTTTGTTTGCCCAATTGCATATGAATAGTGAAACTCTTAAAAAGGTGATAATCCATGAGTATAATCTCCTTTATCACTCAATAGTATGTGACCATACCAGCCATATGGCTTTGATCTCGAGCACTTGATCTACGCATGTTGAAAGCTTCGTATGTTAGACCATTGATTTGTGTTTGTCTCTTAACTGAATCCGTATGAAATCGATGCTCATTAATCATAAATCCTTTATGTTTAACTGCAATGTTCCTTGGTCCAAATTCTAATCACCTTAGTCTGGTAGAAAACTAATCCTTTGCATTAGAAGGTATCTGAAGATATAGACATAAACTGGACAACATGAAATATGATATGTCTATAAAACAAAGCAAATATAGACCAAGATGTATAATCATACAAATTTAATCAACGAATACATGGTGACATACAATTTCAAACCTATCCAAATTGCAAATAACATTTCAAACTTCTTGACAAGGAAATAAAAAGTAAGTTGAACTGTTCATAACTACAACACATCAGACTTTTATTAACTACAAGAGCTGTTAATAACTAGAAGAGCTAAACTGTCAATAACTACAAGAAACATATCCAAATTGCAAATAACATTTCAAACATTAGTCAAACCTACAACAAAGAGGATAGTTCAAGTAAGTCATGTACAGGCTTGTAGATAAAAAAATGCCACAATTAGACATAAACAACGCTTTGTTTTCTAAACTTTTAGAGTGCAAAACGAAATATGCAAACACAGAGCAATCTTATAATATGCAAACCTTTTGCTTTACCCATTGTGCAAACTACTTCGTATGTTTTTTTTCCATAAAATTGTTTCATTCCTATCACATTGAGCATCATTATTTTGCAATTCCTCCTAATACATCCTGAAAATACAATTATGAAAGAGTTAAAACTGAAATTACAAGTACTAAATGCTGAGAACTATAACTAGTGTGTAAAGAGTATATTACTCAACATAAAGATCCGTAATTGACATGTTCATCATGATATATCTATGTGCTATGTCCCTATCTCTATAAGAAAGGAGAACATCCTCACCTTTTTGCAATGTTTTACCTTCAAGTATTGTTGTATCTTCTTCAAAATCTTCATTACGGTTAAGTACTTCCTAAACTGGTACTGACTTTTCTAGAAACTCCAAACATAATGAAATGCATTCTCTAGCTAAATATCCCTCAGCCATACACCCTTCCGACCTTGCATTATTCTTGACAAAAGCTTTTAGTGTTTTCATGTACCTAACACTCAGTCAACAAGTACTACAATCAGAAAACCATCAGTGCAGTAAAAACCCATATGGATATATCATACCTTTCAAAAGGATGCATCAAACAAAAATGAACCGGACTTCCCAAACGTTCCTCTCTTGCTAGATGTACCGGTAGGTGGAACATGATATCAAATAGGGATGGAGAAAAATTCTTTCAAATTCACATATTGTCTCCACAAACTCAGACTCTAAAGTTATCAATTTCTCGAGGTCAATTGTACGTTGACACAATCTATTGAAGTAATTACATAATCGATTAACAGCAATCCTAGATCTTTTATGTAACAAACCTCTTAAAGCAACTGATAACAAGTTTTGTAAGAGTACATGATGATCATGAGACTTCAAATCGCTGATACTAGGAGGGTTAACTGACACACTATTTGCTATATTCCCACAATAACCAACTGGACCCCTAAACTTTGATAACCTCCTTCAAAAAAATAATTTTTCTTCTTTAGTTAACCAATACGGTGTTGTAGTTAAGTATATTCTCTTACCTCTTACTTATGTGTAGAGTTTAACTCTTATTCCAATATCTTTCAAATCTTTTCTTTCTTTCAAATCATCTTTTGACTTAGCACTTTGCATTAATGTTGGCAATATAGCATCAAAAGTATTCTTTTCTACATGCATCACATCAATGTTGTAATGAACCGACAAATCCTAAAAAATGAAAAATAGTCTGTTAACAATAAAACCTAATCAAAAAGCATACATAACACAAATAAATTTGTTTACCTTCCAGTAAGGTAGTTCAAGGTAGTTCAAAGAATATAGATTTCTTCTTCCATCTCCATAGATGATATGACTCTTCACACTATTCCTCTTGAACAATATCATCATCCAACAGTTCATCTCTTCTCCTTTTTCTCTCCTTATCAAGAGGTTTTCCAAAATCATTTTTGAAATCTTTAAGTGTGTCATATATTTCTTCTCCAGTTTGGATCATACTTGTATTTCCTTCCTCTATATTGTTTTCAAACCATCCATTTTGTATATGTACAGATGATTAGGAGTCAGTCTCCTTGTATTTACCAGGTATACATACTTGCGGCTATGCTTAAGCCAAGTACATGGTCTATCCTTCCCACATACGTTGCAAGCTTGTTTCCTCTCCACTTTACCACCAGAAAATGTTCCTAAAGCTGGATAATCACTGATACTCCAAAGCATCAATGCTCTCAACGTGAAGGTCTCTTTCTTGAATGCGTAATATACTCCAATACCGTCAGCCCACAAATCCTTTAAATCATCCATCAATGGTGCTAAATAGATGTCTATATTGTTACTTGGAGTATTTGGAACATGGATCAACATAGTGAGCATTATATTGTCAGACTTCATACACATTGTTGGAGGAGTGTTGTAGTTAACCAACAAAAATGGCCATGTGTTGTACTTGGTATTATGAATGGAGAAAGGATTCATTCCATCTATAGATATACCAAGCCTTAGTTTCTTGGTTCAACAACAAAGTCTGGCCATTTATCATTAACTTGTGTCCAACAAAAAGAGTCGACATGATGTCTCATTGTACCATCTTCTGTTGCACTGCTATGATGCCAACACATATCCTCGGCCATTCTTTTCGATCTAAATTATCCTCTTGAACATGTCCTTGATTGAAAAATACATGAGACCCTTTGCTAGAATTCCAAATTTAATCTCATCAGTGTTCTTTTGTATCTCCCACCTTGAAGCATTACATCTTGTGCAAGTATCCAAGTGTTCATACTGTTCTCTATATAGTATGCATCATTCTTGCAAGAATGAATGGTTTCATATCCAAATCCAAATATCTTCAAAAACTTCTTGATTGAATCTATAGATTTTGGAAGAACATTTCCTTCAGGTAACATCTCGTGGATTAAAACTAGTAACTGATCAAAGAAGTTTTCAGACATCCCACTCTTCACTTTAATTCTGTATAAACCCATGATTGTAGAAATTAAGGTGTGGTTAGGACAAGTAGAATATAATGGAGTTTCTACTTCTCTTTAACTTCTTTGAGAACTCTAATTCCTCTTTTGTTTGAATATTTTCATCTTCTTGATTAACAAACTCCTTCACCACTAAAATAAGCTATTCTAAGAAAATGAAAAGCCTCAGATTCAGTTTGTGTTCTACCGACTTTATCTCTTGTGTCACCGTGTAAAAACCAAATACCTTATGTACTTTTTATCCATACCATTTACCACCAAATGCTCTGTTACCGTATCTAATGGGTGACGGGAAAAATTGCGGCAGTCAATACATGGACATGAGATCTTAGTCTGATTACCCAACCTAAGTGATGAAGAATTGGCAAAATCTGTAGCTCCTTCCAAGTACTCGACACGAACCCTATAAAAAATCGATTCAAGACACAGAAATCAATTCAACACAAATAAATCGATTCAACATAATAAGTGAAGAAGAATTCAAACCTTGGTAGCCAGACCCAAGTCTTGTCCATCGCAAGTAAGAAATCGATTCAACACAAAAATCCAATTCAACACAAAGTAATTGATGGAGATAGAGCTACTGACTTCACCTCTCAATCGATTCAACACAAAGAAGTCAAATCAACACAAAGAAATCAATTCAAAACAAAGAGAAGGCTTTCGATTGAGAGGTGAAAAGAAAGCTAATGATTTTGGCGAAAAAGTTTTTGTACAAAAAATTGATATCCAAAAATTCGCGGGTGATTGATTTAGTTTGAACGGTGGAGATCGAAAAAAATACTCGATCGGATGGTGTCCAAGCGTGTGGGAGGTCTATCTGCATGCTTTTCTTTCAGTGGCTGCCTTTAACACAAATATTTTACCAATTTTATCTTATTAAGACATTTTAAATAAGTGTAAAACTCTAATAATTTCTTAAAAATGTTTAAAAACAGAAAAACAATAAAAAGTATAAAAAATCAGGATTATGTTATTTATTATTTGGATCATTTCTAGATTTGTGCGTGCCATCCTTGAAAAAAAAATTATTATTCCTGCAACTTTTTTATGCATTTTCAAAAATTTTAGTTTAAAAAAAAAAAAATACCATGTCTTAAGACTAACAGTTTCCCCTAACACTAAGGAACCATAGGGGATAGTGTGAGGTTTTATGGTGTAAAACCATTTGATGTCGGATATGAGGTATAGTTTGAGGTTTTGATTTAGAACCTAGACCTTATAAGTAAAGCACCATATAATATGTCCAAAACCAAAAATATATTTCCACCATTTGATATTTCCACCTTATAAGTGAAGCACCATATAATATGTTGATAATCAATATGAATTGTTGTTGATCAATAAAAAAAAAAATTTTGATGAAATGTTAAATTTATTGATCAAATAAAAGAGTTATCTGTACAAAAGAATGAAAAAATGAAAAGATGCGGAGATGGGAAAAGCTGGTCTATCTTCAGGTGTGGTGTGTATTCAAAGGGTGCCTCTTTAAAACATGATACTAGAAAACCCTGTGGGAAAAACTAGCATCAGGAAAAAGAGTACTAACCCTTGAGCACCACCTAAAAGATCAAAAACAATGAGATAACGCGTCATGGATGAGCCATATGTGTCAAGGCTTGGAGTCAGAATTGGTCGGTTTGTGGTCAGATGTGCAAGGATCGCCATCTTTGGAGTAGGAAATATAGCGGTGAGTGTTGGTCATAGTGTAGGCTACGGAGACGGTCTGTGATGGCACGATCAATATGAATGCGAAGATTTGTAGTATCACGCGGTGGTGTGGCATGTCGGGATGCATTCCTCTCTCGCCACACATGGTAAATTGTAGTTTGGAAACATAACCTGAGTAGGATCAAGTCAAGTCTGGAATTTTCTCGGCGAAGCGACTCGAGGGTACGGGTCCAACAAGGGTTGAGGCGCCGTGCAAGCAGAGTATCGCTGAGAGCAGACCAAATGGTGAATGTGTAGGGGCAAGCAAAGAAGAGATGATTCCTTGTTTTATCAGGTTCACCACATAGGAGACACAGTTGAAATAATCCCCAAGTCCGCATGCGTCGCCCGATTGGTAACCTGTCAAGAATCGCAAGCCAAGCTATAAAAAAGTAACAAGGAACAGCTTGTGGAAACCATATCGAATGATACCAAGGTTGAGTAGGATAGGGAGAACTTCGCTGATGCCATGTATGTGAGGAGGAGAAACAGGGCTTGAAGTTACCCTCGTCGTGCTTCCAGAGAATGATGCCGGGATCACCGAGAGGGTCAGGTGGTGGAATTGCGATAATCCGAGCATGGATAGAACGTAAGGATGGCAAGCGTGGGCAACAGAGACTCCAGACCTGTCCGTGAACTGCACTAGCCACATTCTCATGGCGCATAACACCAAGCTCACGAATTCCCCGATCACCTGCAAGAGAAATCAGAGAGCCAAGAGAAGTCCAATCGTCATACCAGAACGAGGCTCATGCACCATTCTGAATCTTGATCCGAAAGAAATGAGCGGAAATGGGACGGGTTTGCAGTATCTTTCTCCAAATCCACGAGCTTTGCATTGTGATATTTGCGTCCCAGAAGGTGGAACCGCGAAGGAGATGACGTGTTATCCAAGAAGCCCACATAGATGCGGACCCTGAAAGTAAACGCCAAATGATAGAAAGAGAAAATATCGTCGAGGTATCTTTAAACTTCCGAAGGCCAAGACCACCTGCCTCCTTCGTTTTACACACCTCGTCCCAAGCAAGTTTGGACATGTGATGATTCGTCGGTGAGCCTGACCACATGAAGTTGCTATAGAGGCTATTGATCTCCCGGAGACAACATTTCGTCAAACGGAAAGTGGATTACCAAAAATTGACTGTACTCACAACAACCGCTTTAAGGACCTGTAATCGACCGGCATATAAAATAATCTTTGATGCCCAGGTGGACATTTTGGATCTTATCTGGTCTATGAGCGGTGCATAATCAGCCCTAGATAGTTTCCTCGTTGTTAAAGGCAGCCCCAAGTAGTGGACCGGTAGTTCCTAGACTTTGAGCCCTAACCCTGCAACAGTATGTAAAAGGAGATCCGACGGGTTAGCAGTTACAAAGATAGAGGATTTCAGAAGGTTTACACGGAGGTCCGAGGCCCTGCCAAAGACATTAAAGAGATTAATGACGCCTGTCAACAAGGAGGGATTGCCATCTGTGAAGACAAGAATATCGTCCTTGAAGCAAAGGTGCATGATCGCGGTTTCCTGGAATCGTGGGTGATAACCGAAATGGCATGACGCTATGCCTGCATTCAAAATCTTGGATAGGACATTAGTAACAATCACATAGAGGTATGGAGAAAAAGCACATCCCTGCCGAATGCCTCTAGCACTCGGGAAGTAGCCTAGAGCCGGATCCGCTACTTCCTGTTGAGATGAGGCATTAGAAGCAATGGTGGAAAAAGTTGGAAGTGTGGGGATAGGCTGTGAATCTTGAGCCGCAACAGGTTCCGCGTGGTTGAGAAACTCAAGGGTTGGGTCCATGAGACGGACAGAGCCTAGATTGGTATTTATTTGAGCAATTACAGGAGCATCGTCTTGCTGAGGACCATCGACAAAAGGTGGAGATGTCCCTGGACCTTCATAGAAATAATTAGAGTGGTGATCAATAGATGGTTCGCTAACAGGGATTTGATTAAGAACATTAAGAAGTGAAGGAGAAGATGATAAATTCTCTATTGGAAGGAAGATTGAAGGAGCAGGTTCGGGAACAATGATCTATGTCGTGGTGCAGGAACAAGGGTCACTGCCGCATAGGGAGTTGTTTGTATAGGTGGACCTTGAGTGGTAGTGGGAGCAGGCTGTGTGTTGGTCCCAGCTGGTGCGGTGGTTTGAGATTTCTTACGACAATCAATTGTCTTGTGGCACCAAACATAGCATGAGTACTTATGGGGCAGCCATAGGTATGTAACTTTCACCGGCTTGATCTCACCATCCAATTCAATTGTGTGAATTTGAGTTGCATCAAGATCCAGGACAATCAAAATTCGAGCAACGTTAAGGCGCATACATCTTTCGGTTCGAGGGTGTAATTTTTGAGCGTCACCTACGATATCACCCTAAAATTTTAAACCATTGTGAGAAAATAAATGGTCCGGGACATCATAAAAATCAACCGATAAAGACATTGAAGATAAGTCCTGTTTCACATTTTCTTTTGAAGGTGACCATTCTTGAACAACAAGAAGAACATCGGCAATGTGCCAATATTTTTTCTGACAAATTTTGGACCACATATCGGGTGCATCAACACGGAAGAGAACAGTGTCCGCATTAAGCACTTGCACATCAATTTTCGTTCATTTGCCATCCTGATTCCATAACCGGTTGACCGTTGCATGGATTTCCCCAATGTAAGGAGCGTCTCCAATGAAAAAACCTACAAGAAAATTAGGCCACAATGGAGTAGAAGAGGAACATAAAGAGGCCGTGATAGCAATAGAGGAAACTCCGTTGGTTCGATGGATAATAGATGGTTGATTTTCCGGTTTGAACCGAACTCTGTCAGATCAACTATACGCTTCCATGGGGAAGCACCGGCCTGTTGAACAACAATGGGAGATGGAGACGAGGGAGAAGCAGGGGAGAGAACATCAGTGTGAGTGGTGGTGATAACGGAGGTAGGGGAGGCCAGAAGGGGATCATCTTGTAGAGGTGGAGAGTCCATCTCCGGCGAAGAACGCCGCTGCCTTGGTTCACAAGCTAAATATGGAAACTATATCGGAGCTTTGGTAATCGCCTAGGACAATCGAACGGAAACTAATTATTTGTAAATTTCGATCAATAAAAATTACATAGTCAAAGAAAAAAAACCATACTCTTTTTTTATATAGATATGAATGAGTTATAGACCACTTTTTTACATATACAATAGTGGATATTTTAAAAACTACACCTAATTTGATTCAATGATTTTTAAATTATGTCAGCCACATAATTATCAAACTACATATAGTTATTGTACTTAGATTTTAATTTTTACAATATCCCTACACCATAAACCCCTATTAACAAACCAATTTTATTCCCAAACCGAATTCTCGATAAGAAAGGGAAACACACAATATTCATAATATATTTAATACATGAGTTCAACACATAAAGACATTAGTTCAAAACACAAGATCAACACCACAATATCATTACAACTTTATTACTTGCCATGCTACAGCAGTCCCTAAAGCATCTTCAATTATATGAATTTCAAAATTTTTCCTCCACACTTTAGCACTGCCTTCCTTCACAACTTTAACCCAAACCTTGGTTCCATTTGTGACTAATGTCACAAAATGACATACAACTAAAGGATCTGTCGAAGCTACTCTCGCTTCAGCAATCGTGAGTCATGATTTTTTGCAATCTAAGAGGATGCATTTCCTATTTGCTTTCTTGGAAGAAATTGTGCTACCACTTGGACTCTGTAAATGAATAAAAGATCTTATTACCAACACATTATATTGACTTGATATTATTAATAAGTTCAGAATCGTACCAGTCCTTCCTTCTCACCACTTGTTGGTGTAGTATACTGTGTTCCAACCTTAAGCATTGGCCAAGCAATTTACTCATTCACTGCATCACCTATCAAAGGCTTTTCCTCTGTTGGTCTCCATAAAAGGGCAAACTCAGCCTTAACAAGTTTAAGACAAACAGCATTCCGTTCCAATGGAACATTATTGACCAGCTCTTTAGGATAATTTTAGCACATCTTCCGACTTATTAGTCAAATCATATATATTACGTCTCTCAGGTTCATCGATAGTGGTATTCTACATTGAAAGGTTTATGTTTAGAGAACAGAGCATTAGTAGATATAAAATAAGCGTCAGAAAGCCTTACATTTTTCCCAATTGAAGTGCCTTGACTGTTGTCTGCTTTGTTGTCTACTATGAATTTATCCACTTGCCATGCTAATTTGCATCCAGTAGCATCCTCAAGAGACAAAACCTCTCTTGTAGGCCTCCGAAGAGCTATTGCATGGTCTAAAAATGACTTGAAAAGAACAGCAATTGCGTTAACACCGATTGGTATACCGTCTATCTTAAACGTTGGGTCATGTGCACAGTTCTCCATCGGCAATGAGAATATCTTCTTCCTCATACTAGTCAAGTATATGAACTTTAACCCCTCTTTTGCTAACCCCACTAACCTCAGAAGTCAAATCATTATCATTTTTCTATCACTTTAAAATAAATGGTTACTATTAGAAGAACTTGTACTATATGAACAATATTTGAGACTCACAAGTACCTTGTTTGAAGCTATGTCACAGACTATAGTCTTCAATTTATCGATCTCATATTGCAGATCAACAATCTTGGAGTCTCTTGACTGAAGGAGTGCAATCTTGGTAGCAGTGATACCTCTTCTAAATCCTCTAGTTCTTCCAGACTTGTCTTTTCCCAACACCTTACTTAGAACATCTTCCCTAATATTATCCCCTGATGTGAAATCCATTTGACTGTCAAAGAACTGTATTTGTTCCTGATAAGAGTTAAACACAAGAAATTCTCATTAATAAAAAGAAAACTCAGTCCATAATTATGTAATACTATCCTTACAATGACTTCAAAAAACTATAGCCTAATAGGTGTATCATCTATGTGAGTGTGACCAGCAATCCAGACCTTACTTCTATTTATCTTCTTAAGGTATGCACTGTTGTTTCTCTACAAGTACAACATTGC
>OVBE01000587.1:0-39108 GCA_900406425.1 Iberis pinnata | reverse complement strand
GGGTTTGAGAATGAGGAATCATTTATATTTTGTTGGTGGAATAAGTTGATTTGATCTTTTCATATATTTATCAAAAGTAGTAGGATTTAGAAAAGTATTTATTTATACTAATTTTTATTCGATCAAAATGGTATTAAATTAAAATAATGTTTAGTTCCACCAAATTTATTTTCTATTTTTTTTTGTCAAATCAAGATTTCACTCCATTCAAAGAGTAGATGGATACACAGAATAATACAAACTTAGCGTAAACATTCGCTAACTAGATGGTAAATGCAGTAACGAAAATACAAAAGATAGAGCCAAGAGACGAGTGCACCAAAACAACTCGAAGGAACTTTCGATACTCATTGGCAAGAATCCCCAAGAAAAGGAAAAGAGAAACTTTAGTATAATAATATACACTTATGTTTAAGAAGTTATCTTCTACTACCGAGAGAAGATACAAGGTTAAGTCCAAAGCTTCCGCAACGAGCACCACGTGCACGAATTTTCTTGTGAATAAGTGACTAGGGAAATGACTTCTTTTACAACACGGTATTTTACAACACGGTAGACAAACCGTGATAACCGTGATTTATCTGCAGAATCTATACTACATCTACAACAAAGTAGACATCATAGCTAGTAAACGAGACTAGGCTCTTAGTTTTAAAATATACTATACTAAAGCTAGTAAGAACCTCAATACAAAATAAATTTGGAATATAAAAAAAATTGACGAAACCAGACCAAAACTAATAGAGACCTCAATACAAGGTAAAATCATAAAATTAAAAGACACCAACATACTTTTAACTCTATCACATCCTTTTAAGAAGGTGATGCCGACAATGATAGAAGTCGCTGGCGTCAAAACGCAACACTTTCAGAGTTGTCTTGATGTTTGAACCAGAGAACATATACTAGTCGCGGCTAATTTATTTTTCTATATACTCTACATCATAATAAAGTCGAGCCATATATATTATTTTTCAAATTTTCAGAAGAAGTAGAAAATAATCTGTTACTTTATTAAATTATTTCCATTCTTATCTATTTTAATCAAGAGGAATTTCTTGAAGTAGCACTAAAAAATGTTCAAATTCAGAAATATCACACATTCTCAAAAGTTCCAAAAATATTATTAAGTTATTTTTATAAAAATACAAAAAAAATGAAAAAGTGAATTTTAAAGGTTGAAAATTTAAATTTTGGATTTATGTTCACTAAAAAGAGTTTAGAGTTTAGTTTTGAAGGGGTAGAGTTTAGTTTTGGAATTTTGGATATAAATTTAAAGTTTTAAAATTATTTTAAATTTAGGATATTTTCGAAAAAATTATAGTATTTTTAGAATATATTTTAAATATGTGGTATTTTAAAATATAACCATTTTTATGGTATTTTTTAGAATGCCATATTATCAATTCCACTAACTATTTAACATGTTGTTGAACCCAATGGGCTTTAATTTGGGCTTTTTATGGAATCTAACTTTTGTATGAATTGCAGTAGTGATCTATGAATTTAGAAACCAAGAAGAAATTCTAATTAGAAATGTTGTTTTGATAAAACAGTTCTAAATAAAAGAGAGAAAATCAACATAGAAGTTAACAGATTCGTATAAATACAAATAATAGACATTTTTAATTTCACTAGATTCAAATTTCACTAGGCGTGGAAGTCTCAGAAGCTTCATTTTCCGATTTCGGTTTGGGTTCCGGTTCAGATTCGAGCCGGGTTGTTCGATTCCCGACGCTTTCGATGAGCTTAACCAAATCAGACATCTTTGGCCTTTGGTCTGGTACTTTAACAACACATGACATTGCAATTTGCAACATCTCAACCATCTCTTCTTCGATGTTCGGATACCTTAAAAGCTCGATATCGAAAACTTCGGCAGTCCATTCCTCTCGAACAACCGAATGTACCCATCGAACCAAGTGGATAATCTCGTCCCCTGCGGATTTCAATTTTTCCGAATTTATAAAACCGAAAACATACATTCGAAAGTTTAAAAAGGAAGTGTATAATTTTACCCGCGGTTGTGTGAATAGGCGATTTTCCGGTGAGTAATTCGAGTAATACGACTCCGAAACTGTAAACATCTGATAGTTGAGAAGATTTCCTTGTGTCGGTTACTTCGGGTGCCCGGTAACCGGCTTGCCTAGAGATTGGGGGAGCTAAAGGGCTCATTACCGCGGTTAGGCCATGATCAGAGACGCAGCCGCTCTGTTCGGAATTCAAGAATATATTCGAAGATTTGATGTTCCCATGGACGAGTTTTCCATTGTTTTCTTTGTGGATTCGAGTAATTCCTTTAGCCGCTCCAATGGCGATCTTCATCCTTGTTTCCCAATCCAACGGAATCCGGTTTTCTCCTCTGTTACCTGCATAATCCAATCACAAATCCATAGACATGATGATGAATTGAAGCTCGAAAATAAGTTAGGACATTTTTACCCGAAACACGAAACCGAACTAACAAAATCGGAACCAAAACCGAACCGTATTTCCAAATAATTCGAACGGTTACTAAAACCTTTTAGTTTGTATACCCCAACAAAACCAAAACGAATTTATATATAGTATATAAATAGTTTCGATTGGGTAATACGATTTTTTGGATTTTCGGTTCGGGTTTCGGGTAATTCGTTTAATTGTGTTTTGGACCAAGGCTACCCGAATTACCCAAATTTCCCAAATAATCCGAACTTCAAACCCAAAATGTAAAATTAATAATTTAAATTACCCGGATAACCGAAAACCGAAAAATCTGAACCGAAAATTTTTTGGGATCCATGTCCTGTCTTTGTATCAAAAAAGAAACCCGACCCAAATCCAAACCGAAATCTACATGATTTCAATTTGGATCCGATGTAGCTCGACCCGAAATCCATACTATCTTAACCGAATCCGAACCAAAATTTCGAATACCGAAAATACTCGAAAATGTGTTTTGAGACTTGATTTAAGCCTAACCATTGCTAGTAGCTAAAAAATCATTAAAATCAGAGATCAGAAACGTACCATGAAGCAAAGAAGCTACACTTCCTTGACTAAAATAGTCATAAACCATTAGCTTCTCATCTTTTGAGTAATAATAAGCTTTAAGCTCCACAACGTTTTCATGCTTAATACCTCCAATAATCTCCATTTGTTGCTCGAAATCGCGTTTCCCGGCCGCGACATCCTTAAGTCGTTTCACAGCAACAGAAGTTGCATCTTCAAGAACAGCTTTATAAGTTGTACCAAATGTTCCTTTACCAAGAACTTCAGCAGAAGCTCTCAAAAGATCTTCGAGATCGAATGCGTAATTACATCCTTCGAAGAAAGATAATCGATTATTCACATCTTCCATCCTCGAAACGAATTTCTCAGGCGACATTCCTCCTTTCTTCTTCTTCGACTTCGACAATTTATCATCCGAAATTAGACCGTCTCCGTGTCTTAGTNTGTTCCTTTACCAAGAACTTCAGCAGAAGCTCTCAAAAGATCTTCGAGATCGAATGCGTAATTACATCCTTCGAAGAAAGATAACCGATTATTCACATCTTCCATCCTCGAAACGAATTTCTCAGGCGACATTCCTCCTTTCTTCTTCTTCGACTTCGACGATTTATCATCCGAAATTAGACCGTCACCTTGTCTTAGCTTCCTTCTTATGTAACAAAGAGTGAACACAAATGCGAAAACCGCAAATGCGATAATCGAAATTGCGATAACTATTAGTAAGAAAACGGTTTCGGTTAGTCCGAAAAACCGAACTTTCGGCTTATGAACCGGCTCGTCGCGAGGTGGTTGAAAGATGGAAGTGTCGCCGGGAGGTATAATGCCGATGCCAGAATAAGAAGAAGGAGGAAATCGTCGAAGCCAATTCGGTATTGGTCCTTTGATGTAATGATTGTTAGATAAATCAATGTGTTGCAAAGTAGAGAGACTACTTAAATCCGGAATGTAACCGGAAAGCGAATTGTTTGCGAGAATCAACGATTGAATATGCTTCAAACCGGATATCGAATCGGGTACTGTTCCATTGAATCGATTATTCGAAAGATTCAAACTTGTTAGATTCTTCCAAATAGAGAAATCTAAAGGTAATGAACCTGAGAAAATGTTGGATTGAAGATAAAGAAAGCTTAAGTCTTTTAAATCGAATAAATCCGTCGGAAATCCGCCAGAAATTCGATTAGATCTAAGACTTAGAATCTTAAGATTAGTAAGTCTACTTAGAGTGTTGGGTGGAATCTGACCGTTAAGTCCAACTCCTGGTAATCTAACGGCTATGATTTGAGATTCATCTTCATTACAAGTAACACCAGTCCAGATTTTGCAAACAGAAGTTGTCTCATTCCAATTTAGTAAACGAGTTGGATTCATAAGAGTTATGAATTCAAGTAATGCTCGTTTTTCTTCTGTTGGATCTGAGTTTACTTCATTGAAAATTAAGAGAATAATACATAGAAATATCTTCAAAGCTTCCATTAATCTCACTGTAATAACAAAATGAAGAAGAAGATAAAAAAAAAAACAAAACTTTAACTCAATTTTGTTAGATAATGAAGATGTTTAGAAAGATGAAAAATCAAAACTTTAGTTTAGAAAAATGAAAAATGAAAATTTAACTCAAATGGTCAAACTTTAATTTAAAATTAAAGTATAAAAATCAGAACTTTAGCTTCGAAATTGATGAAATGAAACTCCTTTTTTTGTATATTTGAGCTTTAATTCAAAACCCTAGAATTTTTGGGAATTTAAAGTGATAAAAAAGTAGAACCCTAACTCTATTCAACAATTATAGATTATTAAAAAAAAATTAAAGAATTTTGTAACTTACTTTTTTTCTCCAGATCTGAAACTTTAAAAATCTCTGTTTTTTTTTGGTTTCTTCTTAAGAAATTTTCTTAAAAACCCATAAAATTAAGGAAGAGGAAGAGAGATGAATTATTAAATTAAGAAATGATGATAATGTGAAGAACCGCCATTGAAGAAGAAACACAAGTGAAGTAAAGAGCTTTTGTTATTATTACAGCAAAGGATAAAATTTAATTTTGTTTTTTTTTTTTGGGGACATTAAAGTAATGAAAGTGACGATGGGGAAGATACTAAAGCGACTTTATCGGTTATAATGTGGTGAAATTTGTAAACCATGCGTACTGGTTTTTAAAATATTGAACCGGGGACCATTTTAAAAAAATTAAAGGTCTTTAATGTTTGGTTTTGGTTTGGTTTTTTTTCTTTTCAATTTTTAGATTTCTCGATTTATAAATAGTTAATATCCAAAAGTAAAATTTAATATTTTTAGATAGTTGGATTTTTTTATTTGAATTCAATTTATAGTTAATTTATATTTTAATAACTAGGTCCGGTGGTAAATGGCTCACAGCTGTGAGTTTCGCCACCTGAGTTTGAATCCCGGCCACCGTCAATTAACATGTGGTGAATTTTGGCGATCTTCCTGAACACCCTTGACGACTGCGGATGCTTTAAATATAGTTGAAATCTTTCGGAGTTTCGGATATCAGAATCATAAAAAAGATATATTTAATGATAAATCGGTTTTTCTGTTTTGATTTTGATTATTTGAGATACTAAATGATGAATCCTTTTTAAACCATAAAAATATAGTTCAAGATAGGTTATTTGGGTTCGGTATGAATTGGTTCAAATAACTTTTTTATCACATTTAGAAAGTAAATTCTAATCTATAACTAATATATAAATATGAAAATTTCCACGAATTTTTTTATTATTATACGGATATAATCTTAATATGTTGTCCATTACTAACTTGATTAGTTTCAAATAATAATAAAAATAAAATGATTTTTTTGTAAAACAAAGTCATTTTTGTCAAGTGATTAGATTTTACTTATGCATTTTTATCCTACTAGATTGTCTCTATTTTTTTTATAAATCTTGAGAATTTCGACCTTTAACCCATAGCTTCTTTAAATGTTTGGAACCATCCGTTTATAATACTTTTGTTTAAAACGTAAATCACTTATTTCAAGGGATTTTGATGTTGAACACTTTTTGAAGTGCCTTAACCAATAACCACTAGAATTAGATTCTAAATATCTACAAAACTCTTTACCGTTATGGTTTATATTTTAGCGATCCAATTGTGACTAAAAGGAAATTATTTTTTTTTTTACAAAACAAGAATGTAAAACCCATTGAGTTAATAACATTTGACCAAAAGAGGAGAGAACAAACCAAGGGACTTTGGTCTAGTAGTTGAGACACTTTTTGGAGTGTTTAAGGTCACTAGTTCAAACCTTTTGGGAGAAGTGATTTACGCCTTAAATAGGTATTATCAACGGATGACTCCGAGCACCGGGAGAGATTATGGACCAAAAGCTCAGAACTATTACAGTTTATAAAAAAAAAAGGAGAGAACAATTAATTAAGTTAATGGAGTTAAGGAAAAAAATATTTAACTTACCAAAATACATGGATCTCAAACAAATACGTTTTTATTTGTTTATATTTACTTTATGATAATGAAGCTTAGAGACTTCAATGCATGACAGTTTCTATCATTTTTAATAATATATTTTTTGGCATCACTTGGTATATTTTCTTTAGAAGAATATTACTTTCCCTTTAGTGTATTAAATATTGGACCGACCCAATTATGGAATTTATAGTGCATCATTATAAACCAATAATTTCAAATATTTCATGATTATTGTGATGATTTTATACCAATTTAGCTTTGTTGTTTCTTTTTCTCTTTCTCCAATATTGAGAGCATAAGGCCATAGAGTGATTTAGATCTAAAAGGACAATTTCATGATTTTTTTAAAATTTAAATTTAGTTATATACATACTTGAAGCACCAATAAGATTAGTTTATCATTTTAGAAATGATTTTATGTAAGGGTTGTTAACCATAAGAGCGACAATGCTTTAAATAGTAATGAAGATTCCACTCAATAGAAAAATAAGATATATACAATCTTCCTATAAATACATAAAACTACACAAGTTTAATATTGTACAAAAACAGGAGTTCATAAGGAAAATATTTTAGTTTTATGGGTAAAATCCACAGTTATATTTTTTCATAGAAGGCTGATTTCATTTAATTGTTTTTTACTCCAAATTATAAAAATTGGTTATGAATTAATCTCAAACTTTCAAATTTTGGCGAAAAAAAACTTAAACTCATGAGTTAGCCATTTAAATCCTGTATTATGGTACGAATCCATTTAAATCTCAAATTTTTTGTTGACTAGGCCATTTTAGATCCAGTTTTAGTCAACAGTTAAGTCAAATTAACTCTGTTAAACTCACGTTTCTGTTTACATTAATGAAACATTAAACAAAACTCTGTGTTTTGTAAAAACATAAACTTACAATGAAAACCCTATCAAACTTGAAAACCCCCAAACTTCAATCATCTTCTTCACTTTAAACTTAATCTATAGAAAACTGAAGAACACAAGCCTGTTAATCGACTGGTTTGAAGTCGACTTTAGGTTCATTTCTCTCACCTTCGTTTTGTTTCCTCATTTGTTGTAATTTCTGTTTCGTTTTTTTGCTTAAAATTTGTGATTTGCGAAATCAGTTCAATTGATTCATGCTAAATATTTTTTTGGTGTGATTTTAGCTCTATTGTGATTTTATCTTTTCATGCTAAATATTTCTTTAGTGTGATTTCAGGTATGTTGTGCTTTTATCTTTTCATGCTAAATATTTCTTTGTTTCCTATGGTGTAGAGATTGATGAACTTGATTCTTGAGAAAGGTCATAACAGAGTTCCAATATACTATGAGTAGCCACTTAACATCATTGGTCATCTTCTGGTAAAGAACTTATTGGCTATCAATCCCGATGAAGAAATCACCATCAAGAGTGTCATAATAAGAAAGATTTTGAGGTGGTGTTTTTAAAAAAATCTAAGCTATTACCTCCACTGAAAAAGTTGATGTCTTGCTTCTTTTAGAGTTCCAGGGACCTTGCCAATATATGACATATTGAACGAATTCCACATGGCTGTTGTTGTGAGGTAATGTAACAAAATCCACCCATTTCCAAGTAAATATGCTGAGAACGGTAAAACTGTTTTTATTAGTTGACAAAATATTACCAAGTTTGAAAATCTTTGCTTTGATTGTAGTAGAGAGTATTAAGGAAGTACAAGTGGATGTGGATAGTGAGAGAACTCAATATGAGAAAATGTTAAGGACAAAGAGATCATTTCAAAAGTGGAAGAGCCTTCCAAATAGAGCAAGTTCGTTTAAAAGAGGATCAAAGACTTAGAAGTGGTTAAAGGACAATGATGCAAACATCCTGCAACAGATTGCTATTTTGAAGACTATTGACACTATTATAACTAATGTATAAGCATGAATATGAACTCTTTATATGGTTTCAAGAATTAAAAAAAGAACTTTTTAATATATATTATTAGTAGAATATCATCTTATTGTCACAACATCATTGCCAATGTAAAGCCAATCTACAGGAAAATTCTAGTATATGCGATATTTTTTTCTTCTTGTCTCGTTTTTTCTCTTTTGACTTGTGTTTCTTCTTATGTTCTTTTCTGTTTCTATGAATCTCCTCTTCGAAGGAAGAAGAAGAATTTGTTTCATATCTGAATACATAAGGCTTCCTTGACTGAGACACTAACATCCTATCTCCTATATCAGAAGTTCTTGATTGTTCTGTCACAGAAATATGAACTAAGACCAATGATGTTAAGTGGCTGCTCATAGTATATTGGAACTTTGCTATGACCTTTCTCAAGAATTAAGTTCATCAAATCTCTACACCATAGGGGACAAATAAATATTTAGCATGAGAAGATAAAATCACAAACTTTTCAAACAACCAACACTCGACTTCGAACCAATCAAACAACCAAATCTCGACTTCGATTTCGAACCAAATCGATTTATTGACTTTGAACCATATCGAAATCGATCAAACTGATTTCGCAAATCACAAATTTTAAGCAAAAAAACGAAACAAAAATTACAGGAAATGAGAAAATAAAATGAATGTGAGAGAAACAAACCTAAAGTCGACTTCGAAGCGGTCAATTAACAAGCTTGTGTTCTTCAGTTGTCTATAGGTTAAGGTTAAAACGAAGAAAATGATTGAAATTTGGGAATTTCTGAGTTTGATAGGGTTTTCATCGTAAGTTTATGTTTTTACAAGACGCAAAGTTTTTTTTTTTAATGTTTCATTAACGTGAACAGTAACGTGAGTTTAACAGAGTTTATTTAACTTAACTGTTGACTAAAGCTGGGTCTAAAATGGCCTAGTCAACGAAAAGTTTGGGATTTAAATGGATTCGTACGAAAATATAGGATTTAAATGAGTAACTTAGGAGTTCAGACTTTTATTGGCCAAAATTTGAAAGTTCGAGATTTTTTTTTCCCCATTCATCAAAAATTTAAAAAATACAAATAGTAGCAATTACAATAGAAATTAGATACAATCTTAAGATGAAAAAACCACATTTACTAGTGGATTTGAGCTTCTCTCTGAATGCGTGAATGAAGCCAAGATGGACCTCCCAAAGCTAGGTATGATTGGAAAAGGCCATATTTGTTAACGCTTTTGGCGATGTCTCTTGCTATGGAGTTGGCGGAAGGGGATGACGTATGGAAAGAGACCGAGGCGAAGCATTCCTTAACGCGAGAAATCCTTTGTAGAAGATTCATGTACTTTGGCCAAAGAGAGTGATGATTAATGGCGCCAACTACGCTTCCATAGTCGGACCAGACTTTAATAACACACAAGCGTAGGTCGGCTTGTTCGAGATTTAAATGGTATTTTTCCCGTTATGAATTAGATCTTATCGATTAAAAAAGATCGATGTCCTTCTTGAAAATAAGTGTCATTCTCAAAATCATATTTTCACTTAAGATTTTGAATTTGATACCAAAAATACATACCTATGATATTATATGTTTCTAACTTTCAATAATAAAATATTGATCTATGTCTTTATGAACATATTGATGTCCCTAATGATCTTGCCGATAATTTTAAATAAAAGATCGGTCTATGTAATTTTTTTTAGAAAAGCTATATAGCTTATGTTTTAATTTTATTTTAAATGATGTTTTTAAATAACACTAATTCTATACCCGAGTGTAGTGTATGTGTGGGTTTTTCATTGCTTTTTATATTTTTTGATAATAAAATGAATACTTTAGTAAATAAATATAGTTAACAATTATTATTGGAATATAATCAATAAAGGTATTTGGTGTTTTTATTCAACAAGCATGTTTTTTGCAAAACTGAAAATTTGGTTTTTTCTAACCTAAAATAAAATTTAATGTTATTTATTTTATTTATACTAAAGATATGTAGCAAAGTAGCATGAGTTCTCTCTTGCATCATGTGTATTTCCAAAGAAATAACTTTTGCAACACACATAGTTGATCTTCATAGTCTATGGAAAAGAACCAATTTCCATTTGTTAATTTATGCTAAAAGATCATATAATCTCATCTAAGTTGAGATCGGTGCAAATAATTTATTGATATACTCGTTGCATACAACATAAGATTGTAAGCCAAAGATATATGTGGTCACATTTAAACTCACACTACTCTGATTATTCAGTCAAGTAATATTCAGATTAAACAAAATTCCACATATCATTAAAGCAACATAAAAGTAAACAAAAGTACTTGTGAAACCTCATAGAATACACAAAATACAAAATTTAGTTGCACTTTTCGTCATCTGAGTGTACGAAAATTTTACTATACATGCATAAGGAATGAAACATATTTTAGACATCCATTTATTCATCCACATACGTGTGATAGTTCCAGATACACAGTGTGCCAGAATACAAGCTTACTAGAATCCTATATAATAATATTATATTACGTTCTAGTCATGAGTAATAACAAATTAAGAGATTAATGTACCAAACTATTTAGTGGTAGAAACATATGGATACAAAAGTGATGCAAAAATGAATCTACGAGGAAAAATGAGAGTACCATGGTTTTGTAGGATGAAGGTTAACAAATTTTACTCTTTCACACATTTGAGCTATTTTCTAATCCAAAAAAACAAAGCAAATCAAATTTGTAACAAAATGCTAAAACCAATGTGAAATTATTTCAAAAAGCACAAAGAGTATATGTAGTGAAACAATACCTTAATCTCGAGTGAGAGAGTCTGTTTGAATCAAACAGAGAGAAAATAGTACTCAGACAAAAAATAAAATAAAATAGAAAATCAAAAACATAATGTTTTTATGCACACATTCCGAAGAAAAATTCTTCCACTAGAACCAACAAAAAAATTCAACAAACAAATATATACAAAATAAGAATTTCTTATTAATATGCGGAAATTGACTAAAGTTAAGATTCATATATAATTGAAACCTAATCTGGTATAATGTTCTCTTTTGTATTTTCAAGTTTCTTTTACTCTTATAAAAGGAGACAAGGAATGTGAGATAATAGTTTGTGAAAAAGATGTGGTGGTGTAAAATATTATGTATATTGTGTTATGTTCCAAGTTCTAATATAAAATTTAATTAAAAAAATATTGTGCATCTTTCTAAGATCTAATATAAATTTTATGTTTTGAGGTTTTTCTTATTTGGTAGATAATAATATTTATATTTACAATTAATAAAAATATGTAGTGCTAAAATCTTTGTATTTTTTCAAAAAGATTATCCTAAATAAAAACATTATTACACAAAAATTAAAAAAGCACCCTATACGTTCTTTGAAGACATTTCTTTTTTCTTTAAATCCTATCATTCCATTATTATATCATACATTTTACCATGGATAATATTTGCAAGAAAATGGTATAACGTTTTAAGTTGTTCTAACACATTAATAGTAGCGGATTGAAATATTGAGTAAGAAAAGATTGAGAGGAAATAGCAAAAGCTTACTTGTTAGTTGTAGTGGCATCACAATAAATCGTCAATTTAGGTGGAATCCTACACTCTATTATCTTGAATCTGTAAAAAATACATAGAAAGACACCAAGATAAAACTCTTTGGTATAAGTTTTGCAGGCCGGAAGGAAAAATAATGTCAACTACATAAGAAAATTTTGAATACCCATATCATATCACTCTACCTAACATTTGTTGCACTGGAAAATATAGATATAATTATGCTAAGTAGATCTTGTATCATTTTCCAAAACACTTTGCAGAAGACGCATATAAAATGAACATATGCAGGTATTGAACATTGCACTAATGAACCAACACATCAACTCAATCTTATTCCATTTGCTTTTTTTTTCTTTAAGAAACCTGGCAATATAGAATGACTGGATATTTAATTTTAGCATGCTCGTTCCAACTTCATGTTCAACATTATGTACTATAATAAATAACCAATGTTTATTAGTGGCCATGTTAATGAAACTTGAATCATGAATATCACTACTGACAATGCTCTATTATGCCCTTACATTGGCACAATTACCTTCATTTATTATTATAAATGAAAATAAAATTAGATTATAATAAGATATAATGTTTTTTTGTTATGTAGTGTTAATTGCAAAATATATTTTAACATTTTAGCATAATAAATAGAAAAATATAAATAGAGAAATTATAATGAGTAACAAAATTAGATTATAATATGTAAATAATTCAAAAATTTTAGAACATAAAATTAATAGAAAAAATCATTCAATAAACCAAAATATGATCTGGAATAAAACAAAATTTAAGTATGAAAAGCTTTAGTTTCATTACTAGCACTTCCAAATTTGAAGAAGATACACATTTCTGCCTCCACTATGTAGTTTGATTGTAAATTGCTTATTTTACTTTTTTATGTTCAAGATAAGTAAAGCAGAAGATGTGGAAAAGTAACAATGACTTCTTCTATTATGCTCTACCATATATTACTCACATAACTTTGAAAAAGTGATCGAATAAATAGAAAACTTTTTTTTCCATGCACGAGTGAGATTTTTGCTGGTATTAGATATTTAAACCAATTTAAAAATTCTAAATAATTTAACATCATCATAATGGAATAAATATTTCTAATATTTATCCATGTCTAATTTTAGAAATTATTATGGTAATTATTTATGGATTTTTTTCTTACAACAGAAATACTTTCATTTTTGTTTCTACCATCAACGTTTTTATGTTAAAAGTAATTAAATTCGTTGATGTGTGTCTCATATTTGAAATGAAAACAATAAAAGAAATATTCTATATTAGCTTCACAATAATACATGGAATCAAAACCACACACACAAAATTTTTTTAAACATTTTCCATAGACTTATTTTTAAAAATGTTTCTTTAGATTTAGACGTATGATTTTCCAAATATAGATTAACTAAAATTAGTGTCCCCTCTTATCAAAACCCTCTATATATACAATCATGTTCTTTTCATTCAAAGAAAACAAAAACTAGGAAGAAGAAGAAGAATTAAACACATTTGAACACTACAAGAATTTGAGGCACTAATAGCAGTCCTCTATATCGTTTCTAATATAAGTGTTGTAGAAAATTTTTCAATAACTTTTCTATTTTTGTACCTGATGCGAAAAAGTCTGCTTATTAAAAACTATACATTACATAACACTTAAAATTGGGAAACGCTATGTAATCTATGAGTGAAAAATATTTTATTTTCTCGCTTTAACACTTATTTCATCTTCTTTTTCGTTTCCCTCTAGCGTTTTCATCTCCCCTTCTTCTCCTAAATCCCAGATTCAACTTTCTATTTCTCTCTCAGAATCTTGTTTCTTCTTTTTCGTCTCTTAAGCGCAAATTAATCTCGTCTGATTTCACTTCCTTTTTATCAAAGGTTAGGTCAGTTTCCATTCTATATTTCTCATTAATTTAGGGTTTAATTTTTAGTGTATCGTTTCATTTCAAGGCTTAATTATTAGGGGTTTCATTCTCAAAAAGAAGAGGACGCAGCCCACAAACCACAAATCGCGACCTTGTTCGTTCAAGGAGTCAGGACAATGAAGGGTTCGTCTCATAGAAATTTTCCTTTCATACAATGGTCTAATTTCCTGTTTTCGGACATGAACATTGGTTCGCCTTCTCATAATTATTCTTTATTTTTATTTTCAGGGCTATGAGCTACTTCATCAAATGGAGCCCTTTATCAATCAAGTCTGATAATAGAAGACTGCTTGGAGCATGTTCTATTGTCTTTGATTTTCTGTAAACACAAATGAAGATTATATAGATTTATAGTTGGGATGCGAACAAAATTGGCAATGTACGAAGCAATCAAAAGCTATGATGATGATGATCAATGGAGAGAGAAGAAAGATATCGAGTCCGCTATTCAGATTTATCGTCCCTCTCTCTCGCCGGAGAAGGAGCGTTTAGTCTCACTTGATGTCTTTCGTGGCCTTACTGTCGCCGTCAGTAATTATACCCTTTACATTTACATATATACTTGTATTTGGAGAATGAATGGAATGGATTATGGTCGTATATTTGGAATGAATTATACAGTTGATGATACTTGTCGATGACGTTGGAGGGATTATTCCATCTATTAATCACTCTCCTTGGGATGGCTTAACACTTGCCGATTTCGTGATGCCATTTTTCTTATTTATTGTTGGTGTCTCTCTTGCCTTTGCTTATAAGGTATTACACTTATTTGAATCTTGGATCAACATCTTTTGATTTCTTTCTATTAACACTGAGTGTTTTTTTTTTGTTTACTTACAGAACTTGTCATGTAGATATACTGCAACGAGAAAAGCTATCCTTAGATCTTTAAAACTCATCTTACTTGGTTTATTTCTCCAAGGTTTGGTTCAAATTTTTGTGCTCAGATTGTGTCACTAACTAGCTCTGTTGATGATTGTTGTAATGTTTTTCTAAAGGAGGATTTATACATGGTCTCAACAACTTAACTTATGGAATAGATATAGAAAAAATTAGATGGATGGGCATATTACAGGTAACATTTAAGGAAACTAACATTGTTTTTTTTCTTTTGCAAATGAAGTAGCATGTTCTGTTTTCAGAGGATAGCAATAGCATATTTGGTCGCTGCACTATGCGATATTTGGCTAAAAGGAAACCAAAACGTCAGCTCTAATTTATCTATGTTTAAAAAATATAGATTTCACTGGTAAAACTTTTTATTTATTTTATCTCTCTTGCCTTCATTTGTGCCAACATAGATATCATTTATTATAACAACAATATATGTGCAAACAGGTTGACAGCATTTGTTATAACAACAATATATTTGGGTTTGCTGTACGGTTTATACGTGCCAGACTGGGAATATCAGATTTCTACAGGAGATCAAGGATCAACATTCTTGGTTAAATGCGGTTTACGAGGAGACACTGGACCAGGATGCAATGCAGTTGGAATGCTAGACCGTAAATATCTAGGCATCCATCATTTGTATAAGAAACCTGTATATGCACGAACCAAGGTTCTTACATTTAAATCCATGCTTTAAGATCTGTTTCTTTGACCATTTCATTTTGATCTTTTTATATCTTTCTTAGAATTGCAGTATAAATTCTCCAGACAAAGGACCATTACCTCTAAACGCTCCATCTTGGTGTCAAGCACCTTTTGATCCCGAAGGCCTTTTAAGGTCTTTTCTATTTAATCACTTGCGCGTTATTTATGCTTTTAATTTAACTTGCAAGGATGCTAAATTGTAGCTCGTTGATGGCCATTGTTACATGCCTTGTGGGTTTGCATTACGGCCATATTATCATCCACTTCAAGGTAAATATATTTTCTATAGGTCTCATGTATCTAACTTAGGATTGGACCGAAATTGTTGCTCTGTGATTGTCTTCTTTACAGGACCACAAAAGGCGTCTGAATCAATGGATTGTACGTTCTTTCAGTCTTATGATATTAGGAATCTCCTTAGACCTCTTTGGTATTGTCACTGAATCACAAGTATAGATCAAAATAGCTTTAATCATAGTTTCAGTTTCACCATATTTTTGTTTGGTGTAGGAATGCATCTAAATAAACCTTTATACACACTGAGTTACATGTGTGTCACATCAGGCGCTTCTGGATTTCTGTTATCCGCAATATATCTAATGGTTATAATCTTGAAACCCTTATTTAATACATATAACTCATGTAAAATGTAAATGTCTCTATCTCTTTAGGTTGATGTTTATGGATACAAAAGAGCAAGCCTTGTATTAGAGTGGATGGGAATACATGCCTTAATGATCTACATTCTCATTGCCTGCAATATTGTGTTTCTAATAATTCATGGATTCTACTGGAAGAAACCCACTAACAATCTCGTAACTACTTACTTCTCTTTAGTAGCCATTGTTATAAGATTTGTGTTGGTATACATTATTGTTATTTTTGGTTTTTGCAGCTTCATTTAATCGGAATCGGAAAGTAAATTAGAGGAGAGGGTGGTCAACAACTTTTATCTAATTCTTTGAGATTCAATTTCATCTTTCTTCAATCAGAGTACTATTCCAATATTTTTTGACTGATGACTTGTTTACTGTATCTGGAGAATGCTCTGTGGCAACAAAGGTTTGTTTGTGAAGTCACAATACTATACAAGCATACTTTTTTTCCATTTTGTTGATCCTTTCCACGGAATTTGTTGGGGTTCACATTCTCCTATGAGTCTTGCTTTGTTCATATCTATGGTGCCAAGCACACTTTCTTTCCATTTTCCGAAGAAACAAAATTGTTTGGAGGCCCGCCAGGCCGCCCTTTACTGCGGTAGTTTCTTTTAGTCCAAAAAAGTGTCTTGGCTGTTAGTAACTAAAATAATCTTCTTAGCAAATTTAAAAGGAGAAAATCCAATCTCAACATTGCACATGGTAATGTGTTGGTTTCGTTGTTCCAATCATTCGAGCATGTGAACTTACTCATGAATCTATGTTGATGTGTTGGTTGCATTGTACCAATAATTCATATGGTGACTCAAATAAGGTCCATATGTCAATGTTGGATGCCCAATGCTTAATGAACATTGAATAGTGCATTAAAAAGATAATGGATAGGTGGTCAAAACTGTCAATTGGATTCCCCTCCAAGCAAGAAAACCATCATAATGTCGTGCCTTAGAGGTGTTCTACGAACAAATGGCAATATCATTCGTCCTTCTCGTGGTCTTCGAAATAAGTTTGGTTCATAGTAATGTAGAATGCTATTAGGTGCACATATGTGTCAAAATTTTCTTAGTAGGTTAATACTTCAAGTTTCACCGTGTTACCAACCAATATATCTTTTTATTCTTGTGAACGATTTCCTTTGTGTGTTTGCGATTTAGATCCTTACAATATTTTTCATAAGAAAGTCTTAAATCATATTTTAAAAATCGACCAAAAAATGAGATATGAGATTACAAGGTCTCACTAAAATTTTGCTCAATTTCAGATTTTGAGGCCAAATCATGGACACATTCACTCGAAATCTAAGAAGAATTAAAAGTAGAGGAAATATTAACAAAACTCACCATAGTTAGCATATTAAGCAGATGAAGATTGCGAGAGGTGATGAAACGTCCAGGTCGGTAACTTCATGAGTTGAATGATCGACATAAGAAGCTCCCCAGATAACACACCAAAGATTGAGCTTCTTTGGTATAATTATGGCTACACATGAAACGATTTCATCGGGAAAGAGAGAAAACCTAAAGTAATTAGATTAACATGTGTTATCAACCAGTCCCACTTTCAACATCTTAACAAAGAATCGATATCCAACCGGGAAATTCTAGACTAACCAAGCGCTCTCCCCATGTATAGAAATCTGATGAAATTTCTTGGTCAAACACATTAGGGAATGTTTCCGAGGTTAAGGAGAAACATACGATATGAGATTATACAATCTCACTAAAATTTTGCTTAATCGTCGCAAAACGTATGAAACTCGAGATCTGAGAAGAACTAAACGTAAGGAAAGATGTTCACAACATACCATAGTTACATATTAAGCAGAGGAAGACTTTGGGACACAATGAAACCTCCGGTGCCGGTAACTCCATGAGTTGGATTGTCGATGTCAGAAGTTTCCTGGATAAATCATTGGAGATTGAATTTCTTCAGTACCATTTTGGCGAGAAATGAATCGATTTCATAGCTGTAGAGAGAAAAAGACCTACATATTTTAGTATCCGGGAGACAAAAAATTGAGAAGGAAATATAATAATAATAGGACACGTATCACTTTCATAATTGTCAATATGTCACAGTTGAGGAGAGGGACACTACCTTTTATATATATATGATTCATGCTATATATTTTTCCTAACTCTTTTTTTTAAGAATAACATTTTCGTTTGAACGAACAATCAAATCAAAAGGGGGACTCGTGGACTATCTTATTTTCTCCAAAAAAGAACACCGCCAAGAACTCTCGAACTCGTGCTTCATCTTGTCCGGTCACCGGCAGCTCACGCAGCATCGGGACCGGAAATTTTTCTTTTCAATTTGGTTATTCTTTAGTCTCCTGCGATTTTGGTAGACGTCAGCCTTTTGAGTCCTTTGTCTTGACCGAATCTTTTCCCTCTTCCTGATGTATTACTCTACGGTGATGCGTATCTCTCGGCGGTGCTCTGGCGGTGATTCTCGGTGCTCAGTCTTGTTGACTTGTCATGGGCTCGAGTCGGGTTCATCTACGGTTAATTCCGACGTTGAATCGAAATGTCTGATTAGGTTTAAGTGATAAAAGGGTTTCTTCTCTCCTAGTAGTTAGCTCTCTCTCGGTTTCATGAGAGCTTCAGCTCTGTTTTTTGTTTCTTCCTGGTTAGCTATGCCCTCAGCTTAATTGTTGTTGGTTTTTTTTTTATTTTGTGTTGTTTTCGTTGGCTGTTGTTTGGGATAAGTCCTTGTTGTTATCATTTTGGTTTGCTTCCTTCGGTGTTTGGGTTGGTTTTTTTTGGCGTCTGCTTTCTTGGTTCTGCTTTGACGGTTCGCTGTAGTTGGGTGGTCGGAGAGAATGGTTTGTCGGTTAGGTTTTGTTGACTCATTTTCTGGTCAGAATTTTTCCTCTCTTCTCATCTTTTCTCGGCGGTGCTCACTTCAAACGGTTTGGTGTTGATCTTTCATTGTTCGCTGGGTGGTTCTCGCTTTTTTACTCGACCAACTTCGATCATCTCTTTCTAGCCCTTGAAGCTGGTTTTGGGCTTTCGTTATGCCCTGTCAGTGCTCGTCGGCTGTGGTTTTTCGACGGATGTCTTCTTTTCGTTTCTCCTGGAAGCTTGTCCTAACTAGTAGCGGTCATCCTTCTCTTCCCAAGTTCCCAAAGTTGCAGTAGCTTCTCTCTATTATGGATCACTTTTTTAGTGATATGTCGGTTGTTTGATTCATTAGTTGGTTTCCTCTTTTGTTGGCACTTTTGTTGCATTGTTTTCGTCTTTTCTTGTATTGCCATTTATTGGTTTTTGTTTCCGGGTTCGTTCTGTTTTGGACGCCTGTAACGTCTGTGTGTTTGCTTGTAAATTTTTCTAGATGGAAAAAAAAACATTTTCATTTGAACATTCAAATATATTCAAAATTCAGTGATACTCGTAACAATAAAGTATAAAATGTAAGATATTAATTTTGTCCCATCACGTGTTGTATTTGTTGGCCCTTTGGGCTCTCATTTAAGTGAGGTAGCCCAAAACTAAATATCGTGTTTGTTGTCTTACACGAACCTCTTGAAACTACTCATCATCTTCACGTCCAGAAATTCTAAATCTTCACATGATTATGATTTTATGTTTTGGAAGATCGTATCATCGTGATATGAAGTAGATAGCTACAAGTTCAAGTTTTCTTTTATTGGGTCACTTCTTTTTTTTTTTTTGAATATCCCGAAAGAGTTTGGACCAGGCTCTAATATTTCTATAGGTTCGAGATCAGCTGTTACTAACACCATTTAAAATGTAAAACATCTCTTTAACTGTAAATCGAGCGGAAGAACACGATATCACTAACGAATGCGTTTACCCAACTGTATCAATAAGTGGTTTTTTTACCACTTTAGTAAATGGATGGCTTGGAAGTTGCATGCAAATGTTTTAAAACGACAAATACGTCCTTTGAGACGAGCGATCAATGTGGATTCAAAGCTTCGTAGCTAGGACTAACGTAAAAATTGCTTTTTAAAGTATATATAATAAGTTAGAGCATCTCCAACTCTACTCTAAATCTTAAATTTAGAATAAAGTTCACTCTAACTCAACTCTTAATCTCACTCTAAATTTAGAGTACTCTAAATTTAGAGTTACTCTAAATTTTACTCTAGATTTAGAGTTGAACTATTTTATTTACAAAGTGGTCATTTATTGTTATATCTTTTTATTTTTGGTGGTAAATTAATTTTAAATACAAAAACAAAAATAACACAATAATATAAACTTAAAAATATAAAATAAACAATAACATAAAAATATAAATATAAATTTAAGAAATCATACTAGTCATTTAATTTTAAAAGATACAAAAACAACAAGTAAAAGAAACACATAAATTTAACCACAATGACACTTTTTCTTAAAAATGCGGTAAATCACTTCCAGGTCCTTACATATCATTAAAATATTGTCCAAATGGACTTGCTGAATGAATAAGTTGTTCATCTTCTTGTTGAACTCTCCGTTTTTGTACAATTTGTGCTTGTTGAGCTTGAATACATGCACGAACATTTGAGTCGGGTATAGAACTCAACTCACAAAAGAGAATTTTGTTTTCCTCTTTAAGTTCTTTCAATGCATAATTCTTACTTTGAATACCCAAATGATGATTTTTTGCACACTAGTTTTCTTTAATTGTTCCAAAAGTTGATCATTTGTGAAAAATACACTAATAATAATAATTAAACCAAAATATGTTATGTTTTATTTTTTATCATGTATTTTTTTAATAATATTATAATATTTTATTTATATTATATATGTAGTTCTTATTATTTTTTTGCAAAGAACAAAATATTTATGATCAATTTGTAAAAATTAAAAATATAGGTTACAATTCGCAATTAGTAATAAAGTACAAAAATAATATTCTTAGAATATTCTCTTTTTAGAGTAAAATTTAGAATTATGAGTTAGTGCAAACATCAATTTAGAGTTACTTTAAATTTAGAGTACAATTTTAAAATAGAGTTGGAGATGGTCTTAAGATACTTTTATCATGAGTAAATTTTGGTTTAGAACTTCAAAAGTCCACATATGTGTTCTAGGTTCAAACCTCTTTTTAGTACCAATGTTCTTAAAGAAAACAATCAAGAGTCTAACTATTTATCAAAAAGATTAATTTTCGAATTTGGAATCGAATTCTGGTAGAGTTCTTGTTGCAATTGCACATGGCATTTTACTACTACCTACCCATCTTTTGTCAATCACTTCACCATCAAAAGCTTCTTTTTCCATCATTACTTGAATCTTCTTAGTTCTTGTAAACATAATTCCCATTGTACCAAATATAAACCCTAACAACCCTAGCATGCCAAACCATACCATCCATAACCACCACCTTGACCACCACGACTCAACTTTACTCTCTAAAGGCTCAATCATTGAATAATCTCCATGGTTCGAACCATAACACACACCAGGGAGAACCATTCGATTTATATGAGCTGTTTGTTCATCTTCTGTTTGTGTTTTGAAACTCACGCATCTAACCCTAGACATTATTTCCTCATTTGAATCATTAAGTAAATTTCTAAACGAAACCTCTACAAAATTCTTCATCTTTAAATTGATCTCTTTGACATTTTCTTGATTTGACACATCCAAAACCCTAAAACCTAAAACATAAGAAATTAACCGATAACCGGGTACGGTATACCAATGGTTAGACCAATTCCCTAGATTTTGGTATACAATTGCGATTCTTCTTGCAGGAGGAACCGAAACTGACCTTGCTGGTATATGAATGTTGTTGAACTTAGCCCCAAAGTTCCATAGGCTTTTCCCGGTGAGTCGAACAATGGAGACTTCAATACCAGAGAGATTTTCCGGTAAGGTAGCCCGATATAGAGATCCGGTATGATGTTGAGTGGTTAATGTCTTAAGTGAAAAATTCTCAAGGGATTGAGATATAGAATGTGGTATTGTGACGTTAAGGATTGATGTGGTGGAGTTGAGAGAAGTTGGTGATGTAGAAGAACAGAAATTGATGTAGAGCAAGAACATAACACAATAAGTGGAAGACTTTGAGTTCATTTTGATCTCTCTCTTTCGTGTGAATGTTCTTTAGATTTATGGGAATGTGAATAATGTTCTTTTGAGCTAAGAGATTGTGTAAGGAGATGAAATGAGGCATGAAAATGTAGGGCCATTAGGAAATAACAATGCATGTATTAAATATTAAAAACTAGATTATATGGATCTAGTATGTTTATTGTTTGATTTTTTAAATAAAGTAAATTAAGTACTAGCTGCAATTATATTTTGGTTTATTTATTTTTTGCCAGCTCAAAATTAATAAGTCAAACTCTATTTGAAAGAGATTTTGCATTAGCATACATAGTCATATCCGAATCTTGATCTTATAGTGAAAATGTAATAGAAATGATAAGACCAGCTCCATCGCCGGTTCGTTAACCGATTCTTAAAAAAATATTATAGAAAATTGGTTGAAGGATTCTCCGTTTAGATGTTTTAGACGCGTATCAAAACCGTTATATGGCGGATTGTGAGTGGCGGTCCTGTTTTGGTTTTTTTTGTTGTTGTCAAGTTGTTGTTTTTTTCATAACTTTTTGTAGGATTTGGTTTTCGGGTATTCGGTTCCGGTTCTTCGGATCCTAATTATAATATCCAATTCATACTTTGCTAATATTAATCGGTTCGATTCCGGTTCGGTTTTTGTCGGCTCCGGGTATTTCAGATCTGGAGTACCAAAAAATACCAGAAAATACTTGTTTTTTTTTTTATTCGTGATTTTTTGTAAGACTAGGCTTTTGGGTATTCGATTCGGTTCCGGTTCTTCGGATCCTAAATTCTAATACACAATTGATACTTTTCTAATATTCGATTCGGTTCTTCTCGGTTCCGGGTCGTTTCAGTTCCATCTTTTTATTCATGATTTTTTGTAGGGTTGGGCTTTCGGGGTATCGGTTTGGTTCCGGTTCTTCGAATCCTAAATTCGAATATCAAATTGATATTTTCTAATGTTTTAATTGAAAAATTTATGTTTAGATATTAATGCAATAATTTGATGGTTTCATAAAATTTATGTTCAAATATTTCAATTAAAACAAATTTATGTTCAAATATCTCAAATATAAAAAATTAATTTTTAATTTTTAAGAACCACATTAGTGGTCCTACTACCATTGTAACACTAAAATTGAAAAGGTTCCTAATTTTTTAAAGATTGCTAAATGTTGATTAAATTAATCACTAGAACTTTTAATTTAATATTAAAGGTTCTAGCATTGGAGATGGTCTAACATTAAACTATTTGTTTTTCTCCTTTTCCAAAATTAGATATATTTGTAAGTGAATTGTGATTATGGTAAATGTGATACCAGTAGCAGTTTATGTACCAAAAATTGATTAAATTTGTAAATCCAGTTTGAAAATCTTAAGATTTAGTGAGATAAAAATGATGAGAAAGCAACGCATGCAAAAAAGCATCAAATAGTTGACTCTTTGTTTAGTCTTTTTGACTTTTAAAAAGTCATAATCATGCCGTTGATTGCGCTATTTATACTTTATATATTATGTTTTAAATAATACTTTTAAATGAAAATTAAGTATAATTTGAACTTAGTAATCATTAGAGGTTAGAGACGTCTAAAAAGGATAAAACGTGGGTTTGGTCTAGCTCGAACCGTCATGGGGCGAACTTAGAAAAAAAAAAATTATGTCCATTTAAAGGCGTGCTTTGCGGATTGATCCATCATGGACCGCAGGTTTAACACATTTTTGTCCGCGAGTTGGTGGATCGATTCGCGGACTACTAGTTTAAATACAAACTAATTAAATTATAAATAATTTTATGTCTTTAATAAATTATAGTTTATAAAATATGTAATATAAAATAAATTTTTAGTGTATAAAACTAAAATACTTATAAAAATTATATATTTATATTATTTTTCACTAAATTAAGTTACAAATTTAAACTATATATATTTTATATTTTAATTTTTATATAATCTAAGTATAAATAAAGTGTTCGCGGACCGACCCGTTGAACCGCAAAATTCGCGGGTGCGAATTTGAACATACTATTATTTTTCCATGGGTTTTGTGGGTCAAGCCGCCATGATCAAAAATATAAACATATTGCGAATCGGGCCAAATGGGTGCAACCAACCCGTTTTACACCTCTAATAATCATCACATTTGACATAATTTTATATTCTGCCTATTAACATTAAAATATACTAAATTTATGAAATTTGTGAGCTAATACCTATAGTTTTTCATTGAATTAAATTTTTTGAAATGTATGTTATTATGCTTCTTTAGATAATTTATAACTATTGTAATGAGTTGAAATTATGTAATTTATCTCATTTAACATATTTCTTACATAATTTGGCAATATCGTCGAAATATTAATATCCATCGTTTTTTTCTTTTGATTTTTAAAAATTTGAAATGTACCTACTTACACTTTGTTAAAGACTCATTATCTAAGGTAATAAGTTGAAACTAGTTATCTTTGATATATTTTTTCATAGTTTTTCCATATCATCAAAATATTCTAAATTTTTGGAATTTATAGGCTAATATCTATGTTTCTTCGATTTGAAAAACCGATCAAATTAATGCAACAATGATAATAAAAAAATATTCAACCCTTTTATGTTATTAAAAGGATATCAAAGAATCATTCTAAAACTCATTTTACATTTTGAAAAAAATTGGAGAAAAAACATCGAGTGTAGCTCATTAATTCCATAATTTTAGAAATATTAATGTTATTTTCCACAACATGATCAAATGGAAGCAATGAAAATTATACAAGTTTCAATCTATTTTATTCTCAAAACTGCTAAGGAAGCATTATAAAATAAAGTGCGTTTTTTCAATCGAAAAAAACCATAGATTATATATATATAACCAGTTGATTCTAATTTTTTGTAATTTTCAACAATGATAATTAACAAAGTTTAACTCATTTTTATTATTAAAGAGACCATGAGAAGGCATACTATAACTAATTTTCAAATTCGTAAAATAAATCATGGGTTATATATAGTTTTGATTTTGACGCTATTACCAAAACATAATCAAATTAATGTAATAGTAATAAGTAACAAATTTCAACTCATTTATATAGATCTTAAAGAAGTATAGTAAAAAATATTAAAAATTTTCAAAGTGATAAAAAAATCATTGGCTATATTGATTTTAAAAATTTTAATTCATGATGCGATTATCAAAACATGATCAAATTAATGCAACAGTGATAACTAAAAAAGTTTTAACATTTTTATTGTTAAAGTCTACTTAAAGATACCATTAAAAAACATAATTTTATTTTTTCAAATTAGCATAAAATCAAGAACTATAACCCATTGATTCCAAAATGTTAATATAAATATTCACATGGTTTGATTCTAGTGGACATCTCAACCAACATTATACAAGAGAGTTCTGGTTCAAATTGGGCTTGGAATTATTTAAACAGGCTGCACTAAATTTTTCAACATTCAATTGTGCATTATTGAACTTCTGTACATAATATTTTCGATGAAGTATTTCTCACCAACTATGATAATATGCAACAATTCAAAAGAACATTTTTTTGTATGGAAATGATAACAAAATTGGTAAGTCATCTGACCTATGTCAAATTACACATAATTTTTTTGTATGGAAATGATTAAAAGATTAACAGCTTAATCAGTAGTTTAGTAAGTTATGATCCATCCATAATGTTGGTTCAAGTCCTTTTAATTACAATTTTAAGTTTTATTTTCTTGTTTTATTTTTATATTTTGAACTAAGTGAAATTATTTTATGGGATCGCGACTGATTTCCCAACAAAATCCTAATTAATTAAGAGAATATGATAAAATATGATTTCGTAGTACATTCTTCCACGTACATGTATTAGACAAATTAGGGTTCATATACATCAGGGATTTTTTTTTGTTTGTTTTAGACGTCATTTAATTCATGTTCCACACGGTTAAATTTAACTAACTTTTAACTAACTAAAGTTATGTTTTTTTTTGTCACACTAATTAATGTTATGTTTAAATAAGAAAAAATTAACGAAAATTAATGTTTTAAATGGTATACGAATATTTAAATTCAACGAAAATTGATGTTTTAAGACGTTTTCTCGAGACCTGTTCTAATTTCGCTCTCTGTCTCTACTTAGTGATTTGGCTGAGATCCAGTTTTATTTCGGTCTGCTTTATGGCGAATGGATTCAATGGACTCTACCTTGTCTGGAAGTTCGGTGTTTTCTGGTGGTACATCGAGTTACATCTTGCCGATCAGCTGCCATGGTTTTAAATCGTGAAGTAAATTTTAATCCACTATGGGAGGAGTTTCTATGTTCTAGATTATTCAGACGTTTCTTCAGGATTTCAGTCTTCTTACGGTGGTTTTGGAGCTTTTTGTGTCAGTTAGACAGTCTTTCTTGGTTTGTATATCGAACTTGGGTGGGTTGGCTTTTTGGTTAGACATGTAGGTTCTCGTTTGTAATTGTCTGCCTCTTTTGGCCTTTGTTTCAGAAGATACCTTCATTTTCAGCCGGCTTCTGCTTTTGTTTTTGGCTTGTTTTGTTTGTTGTTTTGTGTTAGTTTCATCTGTTAAACCGAGTTCTCAGTTTATAGTTCGGTTTCACTTAATCCACCATATGGAATTAAAAAAAAGTTTATCATAAAAAGTTGAAGTATTTAATAATTCATTTGAAGATTCATAGTTTAGATTATTTAAATTTAAATGTTTCATAGTTTTTATTTTAAATTTTCTCCCAATAATATAGCAAATTTATAATGATTACAATTAGTGAAACATCGAATATCTCAATGAATGTAAAAGGAAAAAAACGGTACTATAAGAAATGATGATTGGGGAGAAAAAGAATGGGATCAGACAAGATGTGCCGATGGACATATGAGAAAAAAGTTGATTAGACTATTTTTTTCTTCTTCTCATTTTCTTATTGTAACACAAAATCAAGCTAGGTGATTTTTGTTGTTGTTGTTGCAAATAATATACATTACTACAATAATATTCACTTTTGGTTCTCCACTGAGAATCTGATGTGATGACATTCTCATTAAGCTTTTATAAAAATTTGCATTTTATATATTGATAATTCAAAAATCGTATTGTTAAATCAAGACTTAACAATAGGTTTAGGTCTTAGATTATGTGGGTAAAAGTTCTGAAGAATTTCATATATCTTTTAGGAATAATTACATGGATACTTATAGTGAAAATACATGCTTAAAACCCTAATTACATTGTTTTAACCTAATGGGCCACGAGATGGACAGCCCAGCTCGTCAGGTCGGCCCATCTAGCTTCTGTCTTCCTGGGCCCTTCTTCTTCGCCATGTCGGCGTCCAGCTGGGCCTTGGGTCGAAATGGGCTTTCAGGACAGGTGCCAAACCTGGTATCAACACGTATATACATATATAGGGTAATGGCTATGCAAGTCGAGTCAAGTAAGTTAGATTTGGGTAAGTAAGTTCTATTTGTGTGAATTTTGAAGAGAGTCCAATTACCAAAAAATTTAATATTTATGAGTTATCTAATTTATAAATTAAATTATATATAATGTTCGCCCTATTTTTTTTTCTTTCTCTCTAGCGTTTTTATCGAAGCACCGTTTTCAAAATGTTCTTCTCCGACGCTCGTAGAAATAGAACTTGTCGGTGTCGAGATAGCTTCCTGCATCTCGTCTCTGGCTTCGTTTCTATATATTCGTTTTTGCGTGTCTTTTATTGTAGTTTCTCTTCATGGATTTTTTTTCGGCATGTTTTTTTTTTCACCGTCGAGATTCTCCGCGCCTTGCCCCCTTTCCTCCTCATGTCATAGCCGGTCCTGAGCCCAAACAGAGCAAGCATGCACTTGCGGCCCTTTTTCCAAGTTAAAAGTTTTAGTTAAGAAAACGGTCCATTTTTTGTTTTTTTTGAAAAATTGTACAGTTTTGACCTATTTTTCCATTATAGATTGCGTCTTTTAGAAAATTTTAAAATCTTAAGACCGGTCCTGCTCAAATGCATGAGCCTCTCAAACCTTTTGCTCGAATTTCAAGGCTCTCATATCTACCAAAAATGTTTTTACTCAAAAGTATAGTTCCAAGGATTAACCAACATTCCGATATGGATTTATTTCGCTTTCTATTTGATAGTGAAAAATCTCTAAATTTATGACTTTAAGGTTTGCCTAAATGTGTCTACAGATTCCATGCAAACATATTTTATATAACTAGCTAGGCAGTCAATTTTCATTAGAGGATCTTTTCTTTAAATGCTAAATGGCATCAATATAGTTCCTATAAACGAATAATGTTAAATATGTCACTAATTAGCATTATTACACTAAATTATATACACTGTATATCTTTAGTTCTATGCTACTTCACTAGGCATTAACCAAAGATATATTATTGATATAAACAAATGTTTTATTAAATCACATGAATAATTGTGTTTAAAGATATTCTAACCGAAATATCTTAATAATATTTCTGTTTAAAGATATTCTAATTTCTAACCGATATATTTTATACAAGTCATTTTGTATATATTTTAGACTTATATGGTAACACAAAAATAACATTAATTCAAACCAAATAAATTACAAATTCTCGTTTAATAATTAGCTTACCTTATATTCACAAAAATAATTTTTCATGTTATAATGCCTAATTTCCTTGCCATATTCTTCTAAACTGAAATAATTTCTTATAAATATTTATTGTGTTTGAATGGTCGTAAAAGTTTTAATGATTAAGTTAACTAGTAAGTATACTACTTACTCAAGTTACAAGTCATGATAAAAATATATGTCACAATTTGGAATAGATTCAACATCTCTAATTATATGGTAATGAAGAAACACTACCTAATGTACTAAAATAGTACTCCCTCCGTTTCAAATTACTTGTCGTTTTAGAGTTTTGCACACAGAATAAGAAATCTCTATTTTCTATAAAAACACCATTAAATATTCTAAATCAGCTAATAGAAAAAAATCATGCAATTATTCTATTAGTCAAAAAGTCAAATTCATTTGATTTCTGCATTGAAAACCTAAAACGACATATATTTTGAAACGAAAATTTTTCTTCAGAACGACAACTAATCTGAAACGGAGGGAGTATTGACAACATTGGTATATATTAATTATATAAATATGAAAAACCTCTCCTTGTAAAGACAAGCTATTATAATCTACAAAAAAAAAGATAATATTGATAATGCCAAGATTTTTTTTTTTTTTAAATGCTGACTGAAATAATAAAGAGAATATGTTTAAAGATGTGAAACGCGACATAAAAACACAGACCAGCATCGATATGTATATGTCAATGTAACAGGTGATAGCATGAAAAATTGTTGGTAAAAAATTTATATATATATAAACTTGCGTTACCAATTTTACTTATATTACGTAACATAAAAATCAATAATGGTTGGAAACATAAACCTTAACTTGTATCAATAATCGAAAACTTCTGAAAATGTGATAAAACATCATGAATGTGCGATTCAAAAATAGTCAATTTGAAAGCGTTTTATAAATGTGGTTTTTTTTATTGAAAGCATTATAAAAATTACGGTTTCATAATTGGAATCACAATAACTAAATAAATAGAAAGCTCTCTATAATTTAAATACAATTTTACCATTGTTAGAAATCAAATTGAAAATATAAAAAATAAGATCGTTTTCATTTTAATAGTTTTTTTTTATTGTAGTGATTTAGAAACCTACAACCAAAATAATTCCATTTGATTTATTATTGGCTTGATATATTTTACACCGCTTTTTTATTGAAATATATTTTAAATAATTTATTTATACTCACATAATAAAACAATATAGGTGAATAAAATATCCATCTATTTGTGATATATAGAATTTTACATTTTAGTTTTACTTTCCAAAAAGTTACTCATACATTAGATTTTATTTCTCTATTACATTAACATTCTTAAATTTTGTATTATATATTTGTGCTTCCAAGTTCCAATATACCAGTTTATAATTATCTTAAAAAGTTCGTTTCTGCTTCCAATTCTATGCAAATTAGCTTGTAACTGAGCTTAATATTAAAACTATAAAGATACTTGTAACTGCCGGTTTTTAAATAATAATAAATTGGAAAGTGTACAATATGGAATCTTTTTGCAAGGTAACCAATAGAAAACAATTTTTAAATAATTCTGCAATCGAGATAAAAACTAGTTGTTTCAATGAAAATTCGGATTTACTTAGCTCACGTACTTCAAAAACATTAATATCATATCCCAAAGAGGAGTAAATGGGGAAGTGTAAAAGTGGGAACTTGTTGCTGCACTATTAACTCTTCGAACTTCAAGAGAAAAAGCGTTCATGAGTTTGTCGTCAACAATTATTTTCAATTACCATAAACCCTAGCCATGTGCATAATAAACAAAACTCTGAGGGTATAGACATACCAATGAGATATATACATGTTGAATAAAGACTTAACAAATAGGTTATGTCTTTGATCTTGTGGGTTAAAAACTAGAATGATCTCAAGAAGAATTTCATATAACTTTAGAAGAAGAATTACATAGGTATTTATACTAAAAATACATGCTTAAACCCATAATTACATGTTTTGACTTAATGGACTTAGAGCTGGAAAGCCCAGCTCGTCAGATCGGCCCAGTTTTGCTTCATGCCTTCTAGGTTGTCTTAGGTCTTCTAAGTCGTCGCCCACCTAGGCCTTTAGCTGAAATGAGCTTTTGGACAGGTGTTATACATGGTATCAACAATACACTAAAAGAAATACCTGACGGACATACTGATAGTTTATCGATGGTTGTATGTCCGCGTCAGTAATTACTAACGGGATATCATTACTGACGCTTTAGGACTGACGGACGTTAACCGTTGATAATCCATGTTCTGACGGATCAATGAGTGATTAGCTCGTCTGAAAGAGCGTGTTTTCGTGTAATGATAGTCAAATATAACATAAATACATATTATAAATACCCTAAGCTATATATAGAGAGTGCATGTCAAAAGAAATGGTAAAAGATTAGAAAAACAAAAACTAGTTAAACTCCTCCAAAAAGTTGGACGAAATGTCTAACTCTTAGAAACAGATTAATTTTTATTCTTTAATATCTAGTTCACAAATATGTATAGTCAAGGGCAGTTATGGGCTAAGCAAACCAAGCACGAGTTTGCGACCTATTTTATATTTTTAAAATTTTGTTTTAAAATCGGCCAATTTTAAGATCTGGTCTATACTTTTCATTTTATCTTGTGGCCATTAAAATCTCAGGACCGACTCGATGTACGGTTCTTGGTTATAAAAAAAAGCCTAAATAAGAAGAAAAACTTTTGTATCCTTGTTAGGGTTCATAAAACAAAATATGGTTAACATATAAAGAAGGTTAACCAAAAGGGAGGGGGTTATTACAAAATTGCCTACGCAAACATATAGAAATTATATTTTTTAAGAAATAGAGATACCCACATTGAAATATCCTCACTTTCATGTTCTTCACCTATGGAAGAAGATGTTTGAAACCAACTAAATCACAATGATAATTTTACAAGATGGTTTAATGGATAGAAGAGTGTATATATATGAAAAGGACAAATCTAGAAGAAAAAAATGAAATTCAAAAAAGAAGAGGGAGCTCCCTTCAGTCCAATCAAAAAGTATCAACGATCCAATTTGTCTAACGCATCATTCATTCATTTAACAAGTCTGGTTCATTTTCCAGACGACTTGATATTTGGATGAATGAGTCGGAAGCTAATTGAATCGTATCACGACATGTGAATGGACTCAAGGAAGCTCTCTCGTTATATATGTTCTTCATATTACATATATTAGTGTCCATGCAAGAAAGAAAGCACGTACGATCTTGAAGATTATGAAGCAATATTTAAAAGAAACCCTAGATTTATTCTAGGATCATAAAAACGTAATTCTAGAGAATGAGAGATAAAGAGTTTGGAACAAAAGGATTATTGATGAAACAATAGGTATAGAGATGATGGTATATATGTATGTATCCATGCTTTGTATGATGAGAAATGATGAGAGGGAGAGAGAGTTTGAACAAAATAAAGATATAGAGAGAGAGGGTAGATGAGAGCAAATACACAATGGATACAAGAATGCAAAAGCAGTGATGGGTTTTTATAAGCTTTAGTTTTAGGTAAATATTGTAGAGAGAAACTTTTTGCATCTTATATTAATTTCATGGTAATTAATCGGGACTTCTAGTTCTAGTGGTAATGAATTCACGGTTGTGAGTATCGTCACCTAAATCCAACCACTGCTAAATTTACATGTGGGTTGCAGCTAACCCCGGCCTTGAGCACAAGCAAGGCAAGCTGGTGCTTACGGTCTTAATAAAGTTATTTAATATATCGGCCCAAATTTTAAAAGAAAGTTCTCTTAGTCTATTGGTAAAACACTCTAACTCCCTTCTAGAGGTGAAGAGTTCGATCTTCTTAATATTTTGTTGGGTTTGTGACCTTTCTAAACCTAGGATCAGGGCTGGTTGCAATATTTAGGAGCCAATACGTGGAGTGTTATTTGGCCAATCCCGTGGTTAGTCTAGACCCAGTTTGGTCGGTGTCAAGAAACCCGGGTTATAAAAAAAAAATTTAACTAGTAATTAAGTGGACTTGGACACAAACTAAGATAATGTAAGAAACTGAAATACTACATGTGTGTAAAGTATACTATAATACTAGCTAGGCCATTTTCGCCCAAATTATTAGTCTATGTTTTTTTTTCCGGTTGAGGTCGTTTTCTTTCTTAGATGAGAGAAACCTAAATAAAGTATTGAGCATTTTAATTCATGTTCACATTATCGAACCATTTTTTTCCAATCAATCAAGAATATGATGTTAACACATGACATTTTCCTTTAACTCATGTTAACTTAACTAGTGGGACTAGTGGATAATGGATTGTTTTACAAAAACATAGGTAGAAATCACATAAAAAAAAAAACTCATATGATTGTTCTAAGAACATAGGTAAAAATCACAAAAACTAGCTTATGAGTAAGAAGTTAAATCCATGAGTTCGCTAATTCGATTTTTAGCCAGAGAAATGTTTTACGTCATATCTCTAAATATTAGTAAAAGCTGATCTCAGATCTAAAAGAAAATCAAGCCGAAGGTTCGAACTAGTTTATGAATGGATAAACCAATAGGGTTCTATAGAGCACTAGTTAGTATCATATTCCTAACCAACCAATGTGAAATTTTTAGCTGGTATTTAGGACCTAATCTAATTGTTCTCATATTGACTTGATAAGAACCTAACCTATAATAGGTCCTTAACCAAACTCAATAAAGTTTATAATTAAAATCCACCCAAAAGTTAGCTTCTATGAATGAAGGAATCAATGGGACAGACATTAGCATTATTGGATCTGAATACATTGATTTGAAATATTTTTTAGTGGAGTCTCCAATTTTTAAATGTGAGATCATGATTTGTAGATGTTGCATGACGAAAGTTTAAAATAATTTAACTACCTATGTTACCAAAATGCATTTATTTTTCGATCACCGGTTACAAGAGAATTTCCAGCTAAATATGTTTATGATGGAACAATCCAAGAAAGAATAACTTTTTAAGAAATCATTTATGGTTTCATACGAGTAAGGACAAAACAAAGAGAAAAATCGCATGATGATTTACAAGATCAACAAAAAAATCTTTAAAGTCTTCCATAATAGCACATTTGATCATCGAATAGTAGTGATCAAACCCTCAGACTGGGACGGTCGGGAGGTCTTATAAAAAATCTCCAATTTTTGAATTTTTATTAACAAAAATTTAATAGTATATGTAAATATATTAAAAAATGTTAATATATAAGTGTCGAATAAAAACATTGGTATAAACTTTTATAATAAATATTTTGACTTCAAATTATTATTTTTTGTCATATTAATCTCTAAACTATAACATACTGATCCAATAAATCAACCCCTATTAAAAAAATTTTTTCACTCGCATATCAAATGACCAAGTTTAATTTTTGGTATAATAACAAAAAAATATAGGTGACAACCATTAAGCTACTTGCACTTTCAAATGTATTGCTACTTTTGAAAATATTATATTATGGTTTTCAAAAATATGAATTTGTCTAGAATATTTTGTTCACTCCATATTTATTACATATATAGTATTAATATATATATATATATATAACTTTTATATTTTTATTTTGTATGGATAACTAATCTCATGTCGGCTTTAGACAGGGAGAATGACTTATTAGTGCCCGCATATATATACTACAAGAAAACAGCAGAATAGCCACTGATTTTAGCGACTGCACTGTTGGTGGCTAAATTTAGAGACTAATTTGCAACTGTTTTGCAACTATTTTAACAGTCAAAATTCAGTTGCAAAACAGTTGGTAAAAGGAGCCAAAAACATGAAGAGATAAAGTAGTGGCTATTTTTGTGACCATTTAGCGACTGTATTGTGTTTTAGCAACGTAGTCGCTAATTAGTTGCAAAAAGAGTGACTATTTTGCAACTTAACTTTTTGAAAAAAAATTAGTCGCAAATCAGTTTCTAAAATTAGAGACTAATTTGCTACTGTGTAATCTTGTAAATATAAGTTCTTTTATGAAAAAATGCAAACTTTTCATAGTGAGTTGGGAATTTAGAGCACACACATATGGACCGTGCTGATTAATTTTTTTACTCTTTAAAATTTAAATTTGCATACCCGCTCTTAAAAGTATTTGCTTATAAGTACTTTTACTGTTACAGTGTTAACTGCTCTGTTAACGCGGATGAGTCGGATGCTGATGTGGACTGAGTGACAAAACACAAATGCTCAATATACAAAGTAATTAAAACGTTGTCGTTTTTTTATAAAAAATAACAGTTTTAAATAGTAAACGACATCGTTTTTAAATAGAACTGACTCCCACGTCAGCTGTTTTACGATGTCGTTTTCTATTTAAAACTTCTATTTTCTTTTAAAAGCGACAACGTTTTAAATAATTTGTACACGTGAGGATCCATGTGTTTTCATTTAGTCCACTTCAGCATCCAAATCACATGCGTTAACAGAGAAGTTAACACCGTTACGGCAAAAACTTTCAAGTGTGGGTATATAAATTTAAATTTTATAGAGTAAAAAAAATTAATCAGCACGGCCCATATATGTATGCTCTAATTTCCCAACTCACTATATGTGCGGGCAATAATAAGCCATTCTCCCGATTTAAACACTAGTTAAGAAAGTTCATTCTTTTCAATTTTATTACAAAAACAAAATGTCCTTAAAACATATTTTGTAGTGATGAGTACAAAACTCAATACACACATTGAAAATCAACAGAAACAGATCAAATCTTTGAATCCACAAAACACAATTAAGAAAACAAATGAACGAATCCACCAAAAAGAAAAAGAACCATAAAACACCATTTTACAAACAATGGTCTCCTTGTGACTGATATATAAAATATCTTAGTTCTTCACTGTGGTCACATGTTTCAGAAGCATATCCACAACATCTGAAGAGATTCTCAAAGCTTCATTCTTCAATTGCTCGATTTTCGCATCGGTTTCTTCTTCAAGCCTCTTAACATTTGCACCTGAATCTCCACTTGTCTGTTTTCGCAATCGAGAATTCTCATTAATAAACAGTGTTTAAAAGGTTTAGGATGTATAAATGAACACAAAGTACAAAGTTTTTTAAAATTTTACCGCTTCGAGTTTCCTTTGGAAGCTATGCTCTGTAGTGGTTTTATGCTCAGCAATCTCTGTTTCAGCCTCTTCCTTAGCTTGCTTCAATCTTGTCATTTTCGCTGTAATCAAAAACATAAACAAGTTGAGATCTTCAAATTATACTAACCAAATCTTCAATAAGCTCAAAGTTACAATCGATTTCTTTATGTCAACAAGGTCATCACTCTAAGCAAGAATATTAATGTGATCTTACCACTTTACTATCAAGATTTGATGCGTTTCGCACCTCTAACTTTTGCATCAAGTCATTTGATTAGAAACCGAAGAGTAAGAGTAAACCACTCAAAGTTATAATCAAATGCCTTATGCAATCAAGTTCATCACTCTTAGTAACAAAGATTATTGTAATCCTAACACTATACTATCAAGGTTTGATGCATCAAGACATTCATATTAGAAACCGAAAGAGTAACAAGAATACATAAATGTTGCGTAAACCACTCAAATACAAAGACCTTTATCGGTTCTAATGTTTCGGATTCGAAGGAGAATCGATAATTACCGGTTCTAGCTGCATTCACAATTTGCTGAGCTTCTTGTTCAGCAGCAAGAAGTTGTTGAATTCCTCCATGATTCCTTGTTGATTCCATTTTTTTCTTCTTGAAAAAACCTCCTCAAAGATCTGTTTCATCAAGAACAGTATTAATCAAACAATATTCAACTTTATTCAAACAAATATATGAATCTAAGAACAATGATCAGATTCTCTAAAGATCAAATCAAAAATCCACAATTTGATTCCAAAAAGTCAAATCAGATCTATTTTGATCCAGCAAAATCACATTATCGCAATTCAATATTCAAAATCATAATAAGTAAATTTTCCGATCTTACATTCGAATCAAATCCAAAAAATTCTACAGTACGATCTTAAAAACTCAAACATAACATTTTGTCTACTTGATCGTTTTCTCAGATTACTACGAATCAAATAGAGAATCAAGAGAAACTTCGATTCATATAATCCAAACTCAAAATCTAGAAAATACATAGAGAGAGATGAGATTCACCTGTTTCGTCACGAAAGTTGAGAGAGAGAGAGATTGAGAGAAGAGAGTTTAGATCATATTGAATAGAGAAGAAGACTGATTAGTTCTATTACTGTAAGAAAATGGGCCTTGTAAAGCCCAATAGTCTCTATACATATTTAGGCCCATTTATAAAACAATTAGCCCAAAAATAAAAGTATACAATTTGCAAGCCTATGCATTTCTAGTGGCTAGGAGGTTCCGGCCCAGACCATGCAATTTAATTTTTATTTATAGAGTAAAATTTTTTTTTCTTCTTTTTTTTTTTTCTAACGGAATTGAATTCGTGATCTTCGTGAAGGATCGATCATAATCGATCCTTCAGAGTAAGCAATAGAAGTAAATTTTTGCGGTCTTCTAGCTAATAAATTTTGTTTTAACCACCAAATAACATCTACGAACCGAAGCGATTAGTACACTATTCTGAAATGGTTCTGTTTAATTATTTTTGTTAGTTTATGGTCTATTATATTTTAGGACCGGTTTTATTTTAAGATATATATCTTTTTCGGTAATCTAGAGGTTAACCACTAAATAAATTCGTCTTTGATAATTCTTCATATGTTTGGTACTCAAAATCTAAAGTTTCTCAAGTCATTTTGAACCTAGAGTTAGAGAGTAACATATAGTGAAATGTTTAATATTCGTTCTCATTAATATTTTCTCAATGTCAAGCTCTTCTTTTTTTGATAAAATGTAAATATTCATTCATAATGAAAGGATTACATTAGCTTAGAAAGCTAAGACAAATAGCTAGAGACCCAAAAAAATAAAAACCCCTAGAGACCTTTATTCTCTTAAAAAGAGAAAAATGATTGGGCCAAAACCAAAAACCAGAACAACCAAAAATGAAACTGGGCTGAGCCTTAACTTTGAAGCCCACTAACTCTAAACCCTAGAGTTCGAGAAATGAGCTTGGAACCCTAAAAAAGACTTCACCGCCGCCGCTACGAGAAGAGGAACGCCGTCAGCCGCTGATGAGAAACTTGCCCGTGATTGGCCACCGGCGAGACGAGGAGCAGCCACCCTCAAACCGCCTCTGACTCACTGCGCCTAGCACCACTGGCTAGAATCTGCGATCGCCGTCCCACCACCCTTACCAAAGCAACTGACCTCCAAAAGCTTCCCTAACCGACTGACCAGACCGGAGGTTGCTCCACTTGCGCCTAGCGCCGCTGAGGAGAGGAGGGATACTGCGAAAAGAGCTTACCCTGAGAAGATACATACCGAGATCTCGAGAAGGGAGGCTCCGGAGCAGCCATGAAGGATGGAGGCTACGACCACCACCACCGGAGAAACTCAAGCGGAGAGGAGAGGACGAGCCGAAGAGCCCACCGCAGAGAGAGAGAGTACCAGATTCGGACTAGTGCTAACCTCACCGACGGCCAAGAGGAAGGACGAGCACCAGCGCCGCCGGAGGAGAGAGACAACCCGGCATCCGTCATGCACAACCCAGTCGTCACCGGAAAGTACCGACGCTTCCGAGATGCGGAGATGACTTTCATCTTCCAAGCGGCAATGGAGAGGGAAGAACCGGACGCTGCGCCGGCGAAGGCGCCGGAAAAAACCGCGGTGCACGAGTTGAAATCAGAAGAGAAGAAACGACGATGGTCTCCTCCTTTTCTCCTCTCGCCAGCTAACTCTGGGAATGACCAGAGAGATTACGGGGAGAGAGAAAATTAAGAAAGAGAGTTTTTTCAAAGTTCAATGTCAAGCTCTTGAAGCTAAACTAAATTAATTCTTATAAGTTCTACTTAATAATGCGAGTAAATATCTAACCAAGATGTACATTATGAGCTTAAGGAGCTCATAAATTCGAATATGTCAATTATTTATGTAAAAATAAAATAAAATAATGGTTAATGTTGTAATTGAAAAAGGTTTTAGTTATAACTAGGGTATAAATTTTGTGTTTATTTGATAGTATATAGTAAGTAGTTTAGTAAAACATATCACATTCATTCTCCCATACCCATCACATTCATTCTCCCTAGTCTAGTCTATGTGATTATTTGATTGTAAGTAGTCAAGCCAAATATAGCATTATAGATGAAAAGAATTGGGTTCTTAGGTTTGCCTTAATTTAGTTAAAATTTAAAAATAAATTCTTGTGTTTCTTGTTTGTCAAACATATAAATTCTTGTATATATATCTCATGCATGATTACCTAAAAGTGAATGTGAAAGTCTTATCTATGTGAATCACCATATATATATATATATATA